>CAUYRH010002557.1:0-88229 GCA_963574655.1 Perodicticus potto
GCGCCTGTAGTCCCAGCTACTTGGGAGGCGGAGGCAGGAGACTCGCTTGAGCCTGGGAATTGGAGGTTGCTGTGAGCTGTGATGCCACGGCACTCTATCCAGGGTGACAGCTTGAGGCTCTGTCTCAAAAAAAAAAAAAAAGAAATCTAGCACATCAGAAGTCCAAGTCCCAGTAGAAAAGGCTGTTTCTCTTTTACGGAACATTCACAGGTCCTGCAGATTTTCAGGACACCACCAACAGGTGCTGGATTTTGATAGCCTTTAAGGATATGCTTCAACCATGTTTTGGAAACCCACACACATAAGTATTTAAGTATTAGTTCTGACAGTGCTTTATACTGTTCTGCTTCAGATAATGTCATTGCCCTGGTCACATTTAGTTAATAGATTCCACTTTGAAATGAGCTTTATGGCAGCACAAATTCTTATTCATTATACCGTGGTACTTGCATCCAGGCAACTGTATTACAATCATTATGACTTATTCTCTCCTGATTAACATACATCATATCTATATGCAAGCAGAATCACAGCATATGACAATCTGTAGAATAGTTTCCCTTGACCCATCTTTAAATAAAATGTTTCCCAGTTGTTCTGATCATTTTCCCTTTGATTACCTCTAAAATACATATATTTATTTATGAACTGTATATTTACCATTGTATTATAATATATTATAAAACATGCACAAAAATAGAAATAAAGAAGGGTGAGAGATGAACAGTGTTTAAAGTTAGTTTTAATATGTATTAATAGTGTAATAAGCTTTTGCTCTCATTTTTTCTTTACTTGTTTTTGCTTTGCTCTCATTTTGATGATAGCAGCGACATTAAATGTCCTTTATTTAAATAAAATCTTGAAGACATAATTCTAACTTCTGTTTATTTTTATGCTTAATTTAATTTTATTTTATATGCTTAATTTTAATGACTGATACTACACAAAGTATATAAATTTAAAAATAAGTGGGCAAAAGACATACACATTATTCAAAAGAAAACAAATGGCCAATAAACATATGAAAAAATGCCCATATCACTAATCATCAGAGAAATGCAAATTAAAATGACAGTGAGATATACTGTCTTACCCTAGTCAGAATGGCTATTATTAAAGTGTAAAAAAAATTAGATGTTGGCGAGGATACAAGAAAAGGCAATGCTTATACACCGTTGGTGGGAATGTAAAGTAATACAACTTCTATGGAAAACAGTATGGAGATTTCTCAGAGAACGAAAGTTAGAACTATCATTCAATCCAGCAGTCCCACTACTAGGTATAGTACCTACCCCAAAGAAAAGAAATCATTGTATCAAAGACGCCTCCACCTGAATATTTATTGCAGCACTATTCACAATAGCAATGATATGAAATCAACCTAAGTATCCATCAGTGCATGATTGGATAAAGAACTTGTAATACTTGATCTATACTGATAACAAAAGATGAATACAAATCATGTTGAGTACCTCTTGTAATTGGAGAGGTCAATATGACAATATGACTTGAGTCTTACAGATTTATTTATTTATTTATTTTTATTTTTATTTTTATTTTTGTAGAGACAGGGTCTCACTTTATTGCCCTTGGTAGAGTGCTGTGGCGTCACAGCTCACAGCAACCTCCAACTTCTGGGCTTAGGCGATTCTCTTCTCAGCTTCCCGAGTAGCTGGGACTACAGGCACCCACCACAATGCTTGGCTATTTTTTTGTTGCAGTTTGGCCGGGGCTGGGTTCGAACCTGCCACCCGCAGCATATGGGGCCGGTGCCCTACCCACTGAGCCACAGGTGCCGCCCGAGTCTTACAGATTTAATATAGTCTTTTCTTTTTTACAAATGTGTATACTTTTTTGGCACCTTCTGTATATATACTCGTGTACACATACATTCATGGAATACTACTCAGCAAAAAAAAAGAATGAAAACGTGTCTTTTGCAGCAACACGGGTGGAACTGGAGGCCATTGTATTAAGTGAAATAAGTCAGAAACAGTCAACTACTGCATGTTCTCATTTACAAGGTGGGAGCTAAGTAATGTGTACAAATGGACATAGAGAGGAATGATAAACACTAGAGACTTGGAACATGGGAGGAGGGTAGGAGGGAGGAGAGCAATGAATAATTGTGTATAATTTGGGTGTTGGTTACATGAAAATCCCAGGCTTCATCACTATGTACTATATCCATGTAACAAAACTGTACTAGTACCCACTATATCTGAAAAAAGTTAAAGAAATAAAAATAATTTTAAAAAAGTGCATTCTTGGATGTACTTGATAAATAATCATATTATAGTTCCAGGAACCAATTATACAAACATTTTGGAGCTGTTTTATTTTTCCTGTTCTGAGCATGCTTTTTACATATATATATATATATTTTTTGTAGAGACAGAGTCTCACTTTATCGCACTCAGTAGAGTGCTGTGGAGTCACAGCTCTCAGCAACCTCCAGCTCTTGGGCTTAGGCGATTCTCTTGCCTCAGCCTCCCGAGTAGCTGGGACTACAGGTGCCCGCCACCACACCCAGCTATTTTTTGATGCAGTTTGGCCGGGGCCGGGTTTGAACCCGCCACCCTCGGTATATGGGGCCGGCGCCCTACTTGCTGAGCCACAGGCGCCACCTGCTTTTTGTATTTTTAACAAATAATTCAAAACTCACTGAAGTTCTTCATTTGGAAGATTTAGAAGGTGAAACACATATTTTAGACAGCAAAATTGTAAGTAATGGAAACATTTCAAATCTTCTGGGTGTTGTTTATTCTTTGTTTTAAGAAACCTTGATGTAAAATATTTTACTATTTCAATTAATTTAAACCCCCCTAGTGCCTTATAGGTATTGAGATTGGAAAATTTATGGTTATAAGGAGAAAGGGAGTTACAATTTAATCTTAAAAATTTTAAGAACAATTTGAGGTAGAATTAATAGACAATAAATTATACATATTTAAAGTATATAATTTGATAAATTTCAACATCTGTATATATCCACAAAACATCACCAGAATCAAGGTATTGAACATATCTATTATCTCATCCTCAAAAGTTTCCTTGTGCTGGTGCCTGTGGCTCAAAGGAGTAGGACACTGGCCCCATATGCCAGAGGTGGCGGGTTCAAACCCAGCCCTGGCCAAAACCAAAACAAAACAAAGCAAAAAAGGTTGCCTTGTGCCATGTAGTAATCCTTCCTTACTGTACCTCTGTTTACTATTCTCCTCCTCCCCTCCCCACAACCATGATCTATTTTCTATCATTATAGATGACTTTGTATTTTCTAGAATTTTATGTAAATGAAATTATGCAGTATGTATTCTTTTTTGCCTGACTTTTCTTCAGACGGCATAATTATTTTGAGATTTATTCATGATGCCATGTGTGTTAGTAATTCGTCCCTTTCTATTTGTATTCCATTTAATGTACATACTACAATTTGTTTATTCACCTCTCAGTGGACATTTGGGTTGTTTCCAGGTTTGGCTATTACAGATAATGCAGTTGTTAATATTTACATGCAAATTTCATGGGCATATGCTTTTGCTTTCTTGGGGTAAATACCTAAAAATGGGGAGGCTGGGTCAATGGGAGATGTTTGTTTTACTAAGCTGTTTTCTAATGTGGTTGTATCATTTACTTTCCCAGTGTAGTGTACAAGCGTTCTAGATGCTTCAAATACTGGACAATATTTGGTATATTTTTAATTTTAGCCATGCTATTAAGCATGTAGTGATATCTCATTGTGGTTTTAGTTTTCATTTCCCTAATGATTAATCATATTGAGCATCTTTTCATGTGCTTATTTGCTGTTTGTATCTTTGGAGATATATTTGTTTATGCCTTTTTTCAGTTAAAATTTTTTTTTTCAATTACAGAGTTTTGAGAATTATTTATATATTCCAGATATAAAATCTTTATCACATATACTGTTTGAAAATATTTTCTTCCAATATACGGCTTGTCTTTTTACTTTTTTATAATTATCTTTCAAAGAGCAGAAGTTTAAATTTTTGATGAAGTCTACTTTATCAAGTTCTGGATCATTTTTTAGGTGTCATATCGTATCATGCATTTTTTTCATATGGATATCCAGTTTGTCCAGCACCACTTATTGAAAAGACTGTCATTTCTCGACCAAACTGCCTTGTACCTTTATCAAAAATCAAGTGACTATAAATATAGAGATTTCTGTGTTCTCTGCTCTGTTCTTATTAATCTATCTTCATGCCAATATTATAATCACTTGATTACTGTGGATTAAATATGTCTTGAACTCAGCTGTGCAATTTCATATTGGTTCTATATATGTTTTGAATCTCACAATATATTGTTATTTTCATTTAAACAGTTAATATTTTAAAAGAGATTTAAATAATAAGAAAAAAGTATTTTACTTACATAGTTATCACTGCACATGTCCTTCATTCCCTTTTGTAGACTCATATTTTTTTTCTTTTTTTTTTTATTAAATAGTAGCTGTGTACATTAGTGCAATCAAGGGGTACAATGTGGTACATGTATACCATGGAATGTTATGCAGCCTTAAAGAAAGATGGAGACTTTACCTCTTTCATATTTACATGGATGGAGCTGGAACATATTCTTCTTAGCAAAGTATCTCAAGAATGGAAGAAAAAGTATCCAATGTACTCAGCCCTACTAGATTCATATTTCTATATGGTATTATTTTCCTTCTGTCCAAAGCACTTCCCTTAATTTTTTTTTTTTTTTATTGTGCAGGTCTGTTGGTGATTAATTCTTTCAGCTTTTGCATATCTGAAAAAGTCTTTATTTTACTTCTGTTTTTGAATGATATTACACTAGGTGTAGAATCTATGTTGATGAATTTTTTGGTCCCTTTGAGCATTTTAGATACATTGTCCTCCTATCTTTACATTTGCATTGTTTACAATTATAAATTTGATTTTATAATTATCTTTGTTCATCTGTATGTAATGTGTCCCTCTACCTGTCTTGCCAGTCAGGCTGCTTTTTAAATTTAATTTTATTAAGAAAATTTTTATTTTAGGGACAAGGTCTCGCTCTGTCACCCAGGCTGGGGTGCAGTGGCGTCATCATAGCTTCTCCTATTTCATCTTCCTGAGTAGCTAGGACTACAGGCATGTTCCTCCACACCTGGATAACTTAATTTTTTTTTTTTTTTTTGTAGTGAAAGAGTCTTGCTATGTTTCCTAGGCTGGTCTCAAACTCTTGACCTCAAGCAGTCCTCTAGCCTTGGCCTCCCAAAGTGCTGGGATTATAGGTGTAAACCATTGCATCTAGCTACATTTAAGATTTTCTCATTAACTCTGGTTTTAAGCAATTTGACTATGGTGTAATATATGGTGTATTTTTATGTTTCTTGTTCTTGAAGTTTATTGAGCTTCTTGGACCTGCGAGTTTATAGTGTTCATCAAATTTAAGCCATTATTTCAATATTTTTTCATTGCCCTTACTTTGGTGACTCCAATTACATGTATATAAGTTAGTTTGAAGTTGTCCTGTGGCTCATTCATTCTATTTTTCTGTTTCAATTTTTTTCTCTCTGTGTTTTATTCGGATAGTTTCTATTACTATGGCTTCTAGTTTACTAATCATTTCAACTGTAATGTCTAATTTTCTGTTAATCCCATCCAGTGTATTTTTTTTTTTTTTGCAGTTTTTGGCCGGGGCTGAGTTTGAACCCGCCACCTCCAGTGTATGGGGCCAGTGCCAGATGCTGCCCCAGTGTATTTTTCATCTCTTACATTTGATTTTAATCTTTTTATGTCTTCTATGTCTCTATTTAGCTTTTATTTTTCTTTTTGAGACAGAGTCTCACTCTGTTGCCCACGCTAGAGTGCTGTGGCGTCAGCCTAGCTCACAGTGGTCTCTAACTTCTGGGATCAAGTGATCCTCCTGCCTTAGCCCCCTGACTAGTTGGGACTATAGGTGCCCACCATGATGCTTGGCTAATTTTTTCCTAATTTTAGTAGATATGAGGGTCTCACTATTGCTCAGGCTGGTATCAAACTCCTAAACTCGGGTGATTTTCCCACCTAGGCCTCCCAGAGTCCTAGAATTACAGGTGTGAGCTACTGTGCCTGTCCTCTATTTAACGTTTTGAACACATGGAATGCAGTTGTAATAATCGTTTTAATGATTTTGCTCATTCTAACATTTGTGTATGTTCTTGGTCATATTTTCCTCCTTTTTATGGATCACATTTTCTTACCTTTTTTCATGCCTGTTAACTTTTGATTAGGTAACAGATATTGTGGAATTTACCTTGTTGAGTACTGCATATTTTTGTATTACTGTAAATATTCTTGCAACTCTGTTTTGTGATGCACTTAAATTACTTGGTTACAGATCAATCCTTTCAGGCTTCGCTGTTTAGATTTGTTAGGCAGGACCAGAGCAGTGCACAGTCTAGGGCTAATTACTTCCCTCTATGGGAGGTAAGACCCTTCTGAGTACTCTAGCCAGTGCCCTGTGAATCATGAAGTTTTCCAGTTTGGCTGGTGGAAATAGGCATTATTGCTGGCCCTGTTGTTAGTGACAAGCACTTATCCTTTTGAATCCTTTCAGGTAGTTCTTTCCCAGGCCTAGATTAGTTTCCTCATAGGCATACCATGGCCTGATCAGTCTTTTGCTGAATACTTGAGGAAGACCTTCTCCAGGTCTGAAGATCTTTCTCTTTCTGTGTAGCTCTCTCAGGTACTCTCTCCTGTGAACTCCAGCCACCTGGGTTTTCCCAGACTCTTGAGTTCTAACCTCTCAACTCAAGGAGTTCACCAGTCTCTGCGTTCTTTTGGTACTATGGCCTAGAAACTTTCTCAAAGCAGTAAGCTGGAAAAATGAAAATTTGTTTTCTATCTTTCAGATATCATAGTCCTTCATTGCGTGATATTCAGTGTTTTGAAAACCATTGCTTCATGTATTTGTTTGTTATTTTTACTGTTTTGGGTAGGATGAAAATTTATTCTTTCTTACTTCCTCTTGACCAGAAATAGAAGTCCACTGACATTTTATAATTCCCAGTTATGACCAATTATAATTTGTAGTCCAATTTCAATTTTTATCTTTCAAAAGTGTAGACACCATCATGTTCCTTGTTTGACATAGCCAAATCAATTTTAAATATGTATGTTCAAAACTATACAGAATCTGGCATGTCAATCTCAAATAACTAATCAGTTTCTGTATGGATCAGTATCATTTGCTAACAAAAGCCTTTTAATTTAGGGTCTCTTAGTTAAAATAATATCCTTTGATAGACTGTGGTTCACTTTTAATGTTTAGCGAGGTATGAATTTCATCAAAATTCTCTATTTTCCTTAGCCCAAAGGACAAAATAATTTTATCATACCACTTTGGTAGGACATGATAATATCAGAATTTATATGCAAAACTATCATATTACTACTTTTAATTTTAGAGGAAAAATTTAATATCAGTTCAACCTTTTTGCCCTTGAATAGGGGCCAAGTTTTTAGAAAATCTTTTGTCCTTGGACTGTCAGCTAAGATGGCAGTCTGCCCACCCCTCTCCTTAGGAGAGGAATGAAAACTGCAAGTAGATCCTCAGCTACAAATGGACCCTCATAGAACATCATAAATCATCAGAGATCTGATAGGAGACACTCATAATAAAGGATTCAGGGATAGGAAGATCCACTCCTCAAGATTAGAAAGTACGTGGGGGAGACCCTTACCTGTGGGGAAGTGATAAAGGAGAGCACACCAGGACATCATACTCACTGTGTACAGACACTGTGACTTAGCTGTGAGCCCCCTCCTTCCCTACTGAGTACCTCTGTACTGATCAGGGAACTGCTTAGAGACTGCACAGTAAAGTTGCATTGGAGAGCAGGCTCAGCTGGTTTGTGTTCCCAAGGTTGCCAGAGCAGATTCCACTATGAGCTCTTAGATCCAGAGCTCCTGATCTACACAGGGATCTGCTCACTGCAGCTGCCCTAATATAACCCCTTGCTGGGCTGGGGAGGGAACTGGGAGAGCAGACACTCTCATACACCCCTGACTGGGAGCCAGGGAACTTGAATGGAACTCAAGAGGTCCCACAGTAGCAGCCTCAGCGGGAAATGTGTGAGGAGAGAGTCCCAGCCATTTGGCAGCCCAACCCCCATGACCTGTGCACCCACTGATGGAATAAGCCCCCTGGCCCTATGTACCCCAGCACCAAGGCCCACACCTGTTCAGACCTGGATGCTGGTGGAGGTCCATGACCCTATGGGCCTTCATGCCAAACAATAGGCCACACTCCTATGATCCTGTACCCCCACCAGAGAAACAAGCCCCTGGCCTCACATGCTACGTGGAGATCCTGCCACTCCTGCAGACCCAAGCCCCATACAACGGGCCATGTGCCCAACCTTAGTGCTCCAAAGGGTGGGCCACACCCCTGCATTCCTGAAAACCCTATTGCAGGCCATATTTCTTAGCTTCGTGTGCCAGCTGGCAGCACATTATCCCTGGCCTGTGAGTCACACAGCAGACCAGTAGATCTGTATGCCATGTGGTGGGCCATACACCTTGATTTTATGTACCAGGTAGCAAGCCATGCCCCTGTGGCCCTAAGAGCTGACCAATAGAACAAGCTCCCTGGCCCTACCTGCCAGCTAGTGAGCCAAGCCCCTACAATACTGCACGATAACACACCAGTGGTCCAGACCTGATACCACAAATCGCCCCTCGCTCGGTACTGCCATTACATCTAGATCTGGATGGAGCAAACATCCACAGCTCTGACATCTGGGATCGCTGTCTAGATAGCCATTGCCACCATGTCCATATTGCTCAAAGTGATTTGCAGATTCAAACCAAGTTCCATCAAAATACCAACATCATATTCAATATATCTAGGAAAAATTATCCTCAACTTCATCCTCAAAGAACAGCCTGAGTAGCTAAAGCAATATTGAGCAAAAAGAACAAATCTAGAGGAATCACATCACCTGATTTCAAAGTATACTACAAGACTATAGCAACCAGAACAGCATGATACTGGTATAAAGGTAGACATATAGATCAGTGGAACAGAATAGAGAACCCATAAGTAAGACCTTCTACGTATAACCAGTCGATCTTTGATAAAGCAGACAGCAACATACGTTGGAGAAAAGAAGTCGTATTCAAACAATAGTGCTGAGAAAAATTCATGCAGAAGAATGAAACAGTCCCCCTATCTATTGCATATGTAAAAATTAAAGATGGATAAAAGATTTGAATGAAACTATAAAAAGTCTAGAAGAAAATATAGGAAAAACTTTTCTAGACATTGACCTCAGCAAGGAATTTAAGACTAAGACCCCAAAGGTGAATTTAGCAACGACAAAAATAAATAAATGGGGCTTAATGAAATTAAAAGACTTCTGCACAGTGAAGGAAATAATTAGTAGAGTGAATAGACAACCTATAGAGTGGGAGAAAATATTTGTAAACTATACATCTGACAAGGGAATAATATCCATAATGCACAAAAACTCAAATCAGCAAGAAAAAAGACAACCCCATTAGAAAGTGGACAAAATACATATGAAGAATTTTTTTTTTTTTTGAGACAGAGTCTCACTTTGTTGCCCTTGGTAGAGTGCCGTGGCATTACAGCTCACAGCAACCTCCAACTCCTGAGCTTAGACATTTCTCTTGCCTCAGCCTCCCAAGCAGCTGGAACTACAGGTGCCTGCCACAACGCCCGGCTTTTTTTTGTTGTTGTTGTTGTTGCAGTTTGGCCAGGGCCGGGCTTGCACCTGCCACCCTTGCTACATGGGGCTGGCGCCTTACTCACTGAGCCAGAGGCACCACCCATGAAGAAAGTTTTTGAAAGAACGTAGTTATATGGCCATCAAATATATGAGAAAATACTGAACATCACTAATCATCAGGGAAATGCAATTTAAAATTATAATGAGCACATTGTGAGGATGTACAGCACACCCCTAGGATGAAGGGCTCGACTGCCTCAACGACAACTTGAACTTTACCTTAGAAACTTGAATAATGTAACCTAATCATTTGTACCCTCATATTAATCTGAAAAATAACTACAATGAGATACCACTTTAGCTCTATCAGAATGGACATTATTAAAAAGTCAGAAAACAGTAGATTCTCATATGGATACATAGAGAAAGGAATGCCTGTCCACTGTTGGTGGGACTGCAAATTTGTACAACCTCTATGAAAACAGCATGGAGATTTTTTTTTTTTTTTTTTTTTTGGGGAACGCAGCATGGAGATTTCTTAAAGAAATAAATGTAGTCCTAACACCTGATATCTACTCAAAAGAAATGAAGTCATTTTATAAAATAGACACCTGCACTAAAAATGTATATCCCTTCACAATTCACAATTCCACAGATGTGGAATCACCCAAGTGCCCACCAATTCATGAGTAGATAAAGAAAATGTGTTATATATATGCCATACTACTCAGACATAAAAAAAGGAATGAAATAAATGTCATTTGCAGCATCTTGGATGGAAGTGTAGATCATTATTCTAAGTGAAGTATCTCAGAAGTAGAAAGAACACTATGTGTTCTCACTAATAAGTGGATGCTAAATTCTGTGTACACATGGGCACAAAACGAGGACATGGAAAACCAAGAAAGGGGGAAGTTGGGAGGAGGGTGAGGGGTATCTATTGGGTGCAACGAAATACTATTCTGGTGATGAGCACACCAAGAGCCCTGACTTAAGCATTGTACAAGGTATCCACATAACTAAAACACTATACCCCTTTAATTAATATTTGGAAATAAAATTTCTGTCTTCTACAAGGTTGTTAGCATAGTTCCTCTTTTAGAAAAAAGGCCTGATACTTAAATGCTGTCTGACAGTTAACTCATAATTCATCTTTTCTTTTAGAAGAAAATTAATGTCATTTTCTAAGACCCAGTTAAGTCAGAAAGCACAAATGAACATATACAAACTGGAAAAATAAGAATAGCTAGCCGTTAGAGAGCATTCTCTGTGTTTTCACTACTTTAATCATGTTACATATTAAAAAAACTCATGTAATCTTTATAAAATACTTGTAATCTTTACAAAATGGGAGTAAGAGGGTAGGTACAGTTATTATCTTCATTTTACAAATGAGGAAATTGATGTGCTTAGAGGTTTGGTAACTTACCCAAGGTCACACAGTAAATGGTGAAGTTGAAATTCAAATTTGCGCAGTCTGGCTCCAGACTCCAAGCTTTTAGCCACAACTCACAGGCTGCCTCCAGAAAACAAAAACACCATAGGTGTGGCCCCACCAATTACCCTCCTATGATTTAATAATAAAGACAATAAAAAATAAAAAATAAAAAAGGAAAACAAAAACATTTTTTCTCTCAGCTTGATTACTACTCTTCAGTTTCTGTGGAGTTAAGTTTAAACATACAAACAGATTTTTTTTTTAATTTGAAAATATTATAGGAGTATAAATGTTTTTGGTTATATGGATTGCTTTTGTAAATAAATAGATTTCTGAGTGATGATATTTGCTAAACACTTATTGAACTCATACTTTGTGGTAGATACTTCCAAGCTCCTGGAGGTATGAGGTTCAGATAGAGTACCTACTACCCTCAAGGAGGTCACATCTGGTAGAAGTTTCTAGTTTAAGCACAAGTAAAGTATATTACTACTTTCACATTTATATGTGGCCTGCATATTTGGGAAAAAGAAGGGTCTGGTGTGTTCAACAAATATATTAATAACACAACAAAATCTGTTATATTTGCTGCCAGTGCAGGGATATTACTTGGTGTTCTCCTGATTCACATCAGTTTTCATTTGGGGTATACCAGCAATCATTTTTAATCTAAGTAGTGTTCTTACAAGGAATTATATATTTTTGGTAATCTTTTTTTTCTATATTGTAGGCTCTGGCCTAAGGTCATGATTGCTAATAAGTAGCACAGCTAGGATTTGAACTCAAGTCTGTCTTACACCACTATTTTCATTATTCCATGCTTCTTGTGGGTTTGCCCCAATTTTTCATTTTTGAAACTGGTCTTCAGAATTTGGAATAATTTGAGATAGCTCTCTTCTCCTCTTCTTGAAACCCAGCTGTGTTAATGTTAATGTTCATTCATTATTATTTCTTAATCTATAGGATTAGGATATAGATTGGATTATATCCAATTAGGCATGGAACTCTACATATGCTTATTAAATAAAGCTTTTTTTTTTTTTTTGAGACAGAGTTTCACTATATTGCCCTCGGTAGAGTGCTGTGGCGTCCCAGCTCACAGCAACCTCAAACTCTTGGGCTCAAGCGATTCTCTTGCCTCAGCCTCCCAAGTAGCTGGGATTATAGGTGCCTGCCATAATGCTGGCTATTTTTTGTTGCAGTTGTCATTGTTTAGCTGGCTGGGCCGGTTTTGAATCCGCCAACTGCGGTGTATGTGGCTGGTGCTGTAACTACTGTGCTGTGGGCACCAAGGCTACATAAAACTTATTATGTTGTTTATCTTGTCTATATATTTACTCATTTTCATCTGCTATACTATCAGTAATTGCTAACTTTCTATATTGATGATAGAAATTTTTCAGTTTCCCCCTTGCTTTTGTAAGTATTTGTATTAAAATATTATCCTAAGTTTTTGGTAATAAATATATATAATTGCAAACTAAACAAACCACCTTTAAAAAATATCTTTTTCTGGGAATGGGTCCCACAAAGATGCTATATTAAGATACTGCATCTGAATCTTAACACCTCAGGACTAACAGGGAACACATTGTCCATCAGAGCTCAGGTTCTGACACTCATGTTATCTGAGCTGTTGTCTGCTCAGTAGATAATCCTTGCCCTTTTGTCTATCCACCTGCAACTGAATGTAAATGAAGTGTCTTAACAAGTTTTCTTGGGCTTTAGTTTCTCTACTAAACTCTAGTATTCATAAATTGAAAGCATCTAAATGGTCGTAAAGCTTTACTAATTTCACATATATCTAGTTTTCTTATTGTAACTGTATTTGTGCCTCGATTATTTTCCTGAGTCCTAGTTTTCCAACTGTGATGTACCATTTAACATAAAAATATAATACTTAATTTCATTGCCTAAGAAACTTTATTCCATATTTTCCTTCTTGAATTTCTAGAGAACATTCTATGTCATGGTATGGGGGTTAGTGGTGAGGCAGGAGGCAAGTTTTTTTTTCCTCTAAGATGATAAGGATAGTTTTAAGTTCCATTATGATTTCTTCTTTGACCTATAGTTTATTAGAAGTTATCTTTAAATTTTGAAAAAGTATTAGGATCAAAACTTCTTTTTTATCGTTTGGGATTTATTGAATGTACAAAGAATTAGGTTACACTGATTGCGTTTGTTAGGTAAAGTCCCTCTTATAATTGTGTTCTGCCCCCAAGAGGTATACCATGTGTGCCATACACCATGACCCCTCTCTCTTCTCTTCTCCACATTCCTCATTTCTCTACCCTACACCTTGTGTTAGATCTTCTACTGCCTTCATATTAGAATTGAGTACATTGGATTCTTGCTTCTCCATTCTTGTGATGCTTTACTAAGAAGAATGTGTTCCAACTCAATCCAGGTTAATACCAAAAATTCTTATTTTAAATTTACTTGTTGTTTAACTTTTTTGAAGTCAGAGACTATGCTCTGTATAAGAATGATTTATTTTTAATTCACTTTGAATTGCAATAAGCCTAGTACATGGTCAGTTTGTAGGGGGGTAAGTATTCCATATGTGCTTGAAGAGCTTCTTAGCAAAGTATCTCAAGAATGGAAGAAAAAGTATCCAATGTACTCAGCCCTACTATGAGGCTAATTTATAGCTTTCATATGAAGGCTAAACCCAATTATAGCACAAGAATATGGGGAATGGGGCATGGGAGGGGAGAGGTGGGGGGAGGAGGGGTGGAGGGAGGGTAAATGGTGGGATCACACTTATGGTGCATCTTAGAAGGGTACAGGTGAAACTTATTAAATGCAGAATACAAATGTTTTATACAATAGCCAAGAAAATCCCATGAAGGTTATGTCGATCAGTTGGATGAAAATATTTCAGATTGTATATGAAGCCAGCACATTGTACCCTATGATTGCACTAATGTACACAGCTATGATTTAATAATAAAAAAAAGAATGTGATTTTTCAGTTGGATATAGAATTATTCATGATTTTGGTGATTGATCTTCAATTTTTTTCTCTTGTTCCTTTATATATTTGGAGGTTTTTTTTTTTTTTTTTTTGTGACCAAGTCTAACTTTGTTGCCCAGGCAAAAGTGCCATAGTGTCAGCCTACCTCATAGCAACCTCAAACTCCTGGGTTCAAGCAATCTTCTTGCCTTAGCCTCCCAAGTAGCTGGGGCTACAGGTGCCTGTCACAATGGCCAGTTAATTTTTCGTTTTTTTTTTTTTTTTTTTTTTTGTTCTTTTAGTGGAGACAGGGCATCACTCTTACTCAGGCTGGTATTGGATTCCAGAGCTCAAGGGATCCTCCCACCTTGGCGTCCCAGAGTGCTAGGATTACAGGCATGAGCCACTGTGCCTGGCCTGATGTTTTATTGTCACACACAGGTTTATTATCTCTGTGAAGTGATCTTTTCTATTCTTTATAATGATTTTTTATCTTGTTTGGCATATGGTAAATTCTTAATAAATGGAACTGCTGGGGTGACCATGACAGTGATGGTTGTCAATAATATTGGCAGCATATACAACACTATGTACCAGATATTATGTTAGATGCTGGTCTATGTGTATAGGAAAATATTGCAAATGTCCTTGTTTTATGGAGAATATACATTCTCCTCAGGGGTAAGAATTAAGAAGTCTTCCTTAAGGAAGTCTAAGAAGTGGCCTGTGAAAGAGGCTTAGCATGTTATAGTTCGATTAGGATCAGGAAATAGACAAGTTGAGAAAACATAGAAAATTTCGGAAGCTATATAGCTTTTCTGTGTTATGCTTTCTATCTTATAGGTAATTAATAAATAAATATAAAAGTAAAGTGAAAGGGGCTTGTCTAGCTTCAGGGCAAAGCAGAGAAGGTAAGTATGATCCTTATTTCCTTTTTCATTCTTTATCTACCTGTGGCTCTTTGACTCCTATGGCCATCAGTGCTTTATTTTCAGATCCCGTTTTTCTTCCTAAGGTCTAGCCCTGTGTTCTCAACTACTTCCTAGGCTTAATTACCTGGGTAATCCAGTATGTAATACAAACTTAATATGGTTAGAATGAAACTTTTTGCCTTCCATTAAGCCTGTTTCTTTTCTTATATCTCTTAACAGCTATGAGGGCTATCACTAGCCAGTGAGTTGTCTAACTTACACATGTGAGCTAGGCATTTTTGACTTCATCTGCCTTATCTCTCCACTCAGTCATTTCATTCTATCCATTCTACTTCTCAAACCTATTTTCTGTTTATTCTTGCTGCCTGGCACAGGCCTTTATCATTTTAGAAGATTCAGCAAGTATTTGTGCTCCAAATATGTGTTCCAAACATTGTGATTGGCCTTTTAACACACATTACTTAATTTTCTTAACAATCTTTGAGGTAGGTCATTTGTAGGGGAGAAACTAGAAGGTAAAAGAAATAAAATGACTTGTCTAATTGTCTATAGGCACAGTTAGTAAATCTAGGTTGTCTTTTGCCTGGACTATTATAATAGGGTCTCTGCTTCCTACATATTGTTTTCTGAGCTATAAAAGGAAGATATGTGCAAAAACATTGGATTCATACAAAATAAAAAGTGAAAGTTACCTCTTCCTAATTCTACTCTACAGTAGAAACCAACGATAATGGATTTTGAATCTAGACTTTTTTCTTTGCATGTGCAAGTGTTTAGATAAATACTTTATGAGAGAGATCATTCGATATTGTCCCACAACCACTTTTTTTCACTTATGAACATATTTTCATGTCAGTATGGTACAGATCTACCATTTTTTTTGTAGCAGAAGAGTATTCTCTTATATGGATATATATTTTGTGTAATGATTTCTCTCTCTTTCTCTTTTTTTTTTTGAGAAAGAGTTTCACTTTGCCATCCCAGCTTAAGCTAAAGTTCAGTGGTGTCATAGCTCACTGCAACTTCAGACTCCTGGGTTCAAGCAATCTTCCTTCCTCAGCTTCCTGAGCAGATGGCACTATAGGTGGGCATGACCATGCCCAGCTGTTTTTTCCATTTTTTGTATAGACAGGATCTCTCATGTTACTCAGGTTGGTCTTGAACTCCTGGCCTTGAGTGATCCTCTTGCCTCAGCCTCTCAAAGTGTTAGGATTACAGGTGGTGAGCCACTGTACCCAGCTTGATTGCTCTGTTATATAACTTAATTTTGTGCAAATAATTTTGCAGTAACATTCTTGTGCATATACCCTTACATGAGCATTTGTCTGAAAATTTCTAAGAGGTAGATTTTTTTTTTTTTTAAGACGGAGTCTCACTTTGTCATCCTCAGTAGAGTGCAAGGGTGTCACAGCTCACAGCAACCTCAAACACTTGGGCTTAAGTGATTCTCTTGCGTCAGCCTCCCACTTAGCTGGGACTACAGGCACCCGCCACAGTGCCATGCTACTTTTAGAGATGGGTCTCAGTCTGGCTCAGGCTGGTCTCAAACTTTTGAGCTCAGGCAATATGAGGTAGATTATTAGAAGTATTATTATTTGGTTAAGGACTCTACTTGTTTTAAAATATGTACTACCAAACTGTCCTTCAATTTGTACTGTGATTCAATCTTTCACACTATAGCTAGAGTGATCTTTGTAAAATGAATTCAATCATGTGATTTCCCAGCATCAAAAAGCAATGCCAACAATTTTTGATGGACTTTTGTTGTTCATATACAATGAATTTAAAAATTCTTAATTTTTAAAAAAGGTATTTAAGAGTTATATAATTTGGCCCCAACCTATCTTCCCTGCCTTTCTCCCCCACCAACAAATATGTACTCTGTTCTATAAGGCAAAATCTACCTCTTCTGTAAAACCTCCCATGTGTACAGCTTTCTCCCTCTCTCCCTTCTTTATTACAAGGTAGAATTACTTCCTTTTCCAAGTTCCCATAGTACTTAATTTGTAATTCCTCTGGTAGCTTTTAGCTACTGTATTTATTTGTCTGTCTTCCTTCTACTCTGTAAACTTCTTAGGGGAAGAAACTGTGTCTCGCTTATCTCTGTATCCCTAGCACCTTGCACAATTTCTGTCAGAGTAGTTCTCAACAACTGTTCCTGAAATGGGGGAAGATATTCTTGAGGTAGTGGTAGTGCAAGAAGAGCTTTGGGAGGTAGATAGGTGGAAGCTTTGAAGTACAGCAGAAAGCTGACTAGAACATGGAAGCTGGTTGGGAATGGGAATATGGGCCTAAACTGGCAGAGGTCCTCATGTGCTTCTTCCCGTCACTATAGAGACCAGCTGCCTGATCATTTGCATTAATTGATTTGGGATATGAGAACATTTAAAGTATTAAAAACTGGATGATTGAGGGCTCACTTGGTGGAGCAGGAGATTGACTCAGCTGTTCTGTGCTTTTTCCATACTAAGATACTGATGCTAAAAGACCCAACCCTTTCCAAAACTCACGAATAACTTTTTCTTCCCAAAAAATCAGTGCCTCTTCATTTTTAGGGCATGATTCAGGGGGGAATAGGAAAGGTAAAACATTGGGTACTTCTGTTTTGTCTCTTTAGCCTGGCTGAAGGGGAGAAGTAGCCTACTGAAAGGTTCTAAGGCTGTGGGCCTATTCTGGGGTAAATCACCTGTGTGAAATTAGTTCTCTCATTTCAGACAACTCTGGTAGCTCTCCTTGTCTGGTTTCTTCGAACAAAGAAAAGTAGAAGAAGTAAAGTAAGTCATGTCAGAGATACTGGACCTCTCTTTTCTATCTGAAGTAGAAAGGGATTTGATCCTTAATGTTCTACAGCGGGATGAGGAGCTCCGGAAAGCGGATGAGAAAAGGATTAGGTAAGAGTTCCAGAAAAATCATGGGATCCCAAGCCTTTGACCAATGATATCTGGGCTTTTCTTAGTCTCCCAATGACTTTCTGAGAAACTTACATATATATAATGTTTACCATTCTTTGTTGGGCTAAGCTGAGCTTTGAGTTTGTTGCTTTCACAGAACCAAATAATCTTATTGTCTTTACCCCTCAGCCCTTTCCATCCAACCTATACAGATCCTGAAGCCACTTGTGCTTCTCTTTTGGGTCTTGACAGGCGACTGAAGAATGAGTTATTAGAGATAAAAAGGAAAGGAGCCAAGAGGGGCAGCCAACACTATAGTGATCGGACCTGTGCCCGGTGCCAGGAGAGCCTGGGACGTTTGACTCCTAAGACCAATACTTGTCGGGGTTGCAATCACCTGGTGTGTCGGGATTGTCGCATCCAGGAAAACAATGGTACCTGGAGGTGCAAGGTGTGCGCCAAGGAAATGTGAGTGTCACCTATGGCTAAGTAGAGAGAGGAGATGAGGCCCCAGCTATTGTGAGAATTTCTTACCTCAGCCTTTGTTAGTTGCATGGCAAGAGCCATTCTTTGTCATTTTCTTTTATTCCTTCCCAGAGAACTGAAGAAAGCAACCGGGGACTGGTTTTATGACCAGAAAGTGAATCGCTTTGCTTACCGCACAGGAAGTGAGATAATCAGGATGTCCCTGCGTCGTAAACCTGCAGGTACTGGACCTATCTAGAGATAGTTCCCTGTGGGGCATAACCTCAGTGGTAGATCCTCTGGTGGGAATCTTAGTGTATTCTGACTGGTGGTGTTTTAACTCCATGGGCTCAGCCAGTTTGTGAAGAACGTAAGAGATTGTATTGCTATCCCTTCTGCAGATGTGGTGTGTTTCAGGAGGAGATGCTATGAGAATTGTTTTCATTTCCCCCCTCATAACCACAACCCTGCCATGCTTTTGTTTGTCTTGAAGTGAATAAAAGAGAGACAGTGGGACAGTCCCTCCTTTATCAGACACAGATGGGTGATATCTGGCCAGGAAGAAAGATCATTCAGGAGCAGCAGAAGGAGCCCGGGTAAGAAGCAAGTAATCATTTAAAGAAGTACTACAATGTCTTTTAATTCTTTAGTTATTCTTTTTACTTTATTCTGTTTATAAGATAATAGATGTTTATTATACAAAAATTTGAAAGTACAGAAAGGAATAAAAGAGGAGAAAAAATCATTCCTAATCCTACTACTCACTGTAAACATTAACATTTTGACATATTTACTTTGTTCTTTATACATAGTAAGAAAAATTTAAAGACAAATAAAATTAATACATACTTATTATTAAAAAATTAACCTGTATAGGAAATAAGAAAGAAAACAACAAATCACCCATATTTCTATTACCCAAGTTTTCACATTATATGAAAACTATATTTCTATTTATATAAATAGAGGGTGACTAGATGGATAAACTGAAAAAAAATTTAATATTGTATCATAATATAAATTAAAATAATTCTGTTTTATTTTGCTTGAATATAAGAGAATAAAAGATTGAAATAAAATGGCAAAACTGTTACTCTTCAGATAAATGTTTTTTAACCCTAAAAGATGTTAGTCATTAACATTCCTCTAAACTAAAGAAAACATATTATGAAAGCCATTGTGCAATTAGTGACATATTTAGTGTTTTTTTTTTTTCGTTATCAGCCTTATTGAGATATAATTCATGTACCATACAATTCACCCATTTATGGTGTACAATGCAATGGTTTTATTATATTCACAGTTGTGCAGCCATCACCTCAATTAATTTTAGAATATTTTCACAACCTTAAAAGGAAAACTTTTACTCGTTAGCTGTCACTGTCTCCTAACCTCTCCATCCTTCTCCATTCTAAGCAATCACTGATTTACTTTATGTCTCCATATATTTACCTACCATGGATAATCATATAAATGCAATCACATAATATATGGTTCTTATGACTGAGTTCTTTCACTTAATATAGTGTTTCCAAGGTTCATTAATATTGTAGCACAATACTAAAATAGTACTGTATCAGTACTTCATTGCTTTTTGTGACCAAATAATACTTCATTATTTACATAATGCCACATTTTATCTATTCATCTGTTGATGGACATTTGGGTTGTTTCCACTTTTTTGGCCGTTAAGAGTAATACTGATGTGAACATTCATTATGAATTTTGTGTGGATGCGTGTTTTCATTTCTCTAAAGTGGATACCTAAGAGTGGATTTAACAACCAGTCATTTTTTAAATCTACCTGTTTCAATATTAAACATTATCAGTGAACTTTGCTATGAAAGAGGAAGAGCTTTCTTACACTTCTTCCAAATTCCGTTTTCCCCTATTTCCACTATTTGTTATTCAAATTATTTTTACTTCGTCAGGGTTTATAACATTTACATTTTGTTGTACACCCATAAATAATTTGCTTTCTTATCTGTTTAGTTTTAATTTCATATTTAAAAGGATTATGTGCTTACAATAAGACCTTGTACCATGACTTCTTGAATTCTTTACTTTGATTTATTTCCTGGTTGCTTGGATTTCATCATTGAGACGTTCTTCCAAGAAGGGCTTGCGGGTCAGTATTTATTACATTGTTTCACATTAAGAACATCTGCCAAGTACCTTTATATTTGAATGGTCTCTTGGCTGGATATTATATTCTTAGGCTGCATTTTCTTTCCTTCAGCATGTTGTAGACATTGTTTCATTTTCTTCTGAAATTGAGTGCATCTGTGAAGAAGTCTGAGGACAACTTTACTCTTCTTTTTCTCCCTCATAGGTAACTCTGTGTGGGGTGTGTGTGTGTGTGTGTGTGTGTGTGTGTGAGAGAGAGAGAGAGAGAGAGAGAGGAAGAGAGAGGTCTTGCATAAAAAATTATTTTTCTTGAAGTTTATTTCTTTCTTTATTTTTTATTAAGTCACATACACATAGATCGTGAATACATTTATGCATATGTGGGGTACAATGTGTTGTTTTTTAATTCAATCTGACGTGCTTACATCAAACCAATCAACATAGCTTTCGCCTCATTTACTTCATTATTTTGTTAAGACATTTATGTTCTTCACTTGACGGATTTCACTTGTATCCTTGCAATATGCTCCATAGGTGTGGTCCCGTCTTTTACCCTCCCTCTATCAAACCTCCCCCCACTTCCCACTCCATTTCTCTCTTTCATCCTGGGCTATAGTTGTGTTCTATCTTTCATAAGAAAGTGAGTAAATATAAGTTGGTTTCATAGACATACTGAGTACATTGGATACTTTTTCCTCCATTCTTGAGATACTTTACTCAGGAGAATATGTTCCAGGTCCCTCCATGTAAACATAAAAGAGGTAAATAAATTGTGGTATATGTATGCCATGGAATACTGTGCAGCCTTAAAAAAGATGGAGACTTTACCTCTTTTTCTTGAAATTTAATAACTTACCAAGGATATAACTCAATGGCGATCATTCTGTATCATTTTCCCTGATACTTTTTATGGATATTAGATTTTCTTATCCTCTAGTTCTGTTTTTTTCTTTTACTGTCTAATTCCATAGGAAAAAGAGAAAGATGAAAGCAATTAACTATGGTTAGCCGAACTCACTCCTCCATGCTAATTGTTTTTCAGTCATTTTCTTTCTCCCCTCCCCCTCTCTTACACTACCCTCCCTTCCTTTTTGCTGTTTTCAATTTAATTACTTATATAAATTATCTTATTTAGGTTTTATTTGTTCTTTGATCTAATATTTTTTCTCTTATTATTATATCATCTTGTATTTGAACTCTTGTGCTTTTAAAAATCTGTATTCTTATTAGGTTCACCTATAGTATAAAGTGCTCAGAAGAAATTTACTTAGTTTCCCAGGGTTATAGTCTTTTCCAGACTGGGTTCTTTGCCCATCCTGCAAATTGTTTTCATCTCTCCCCACTTCATGGCTATTTATGTATCTGCCAGATGATTTGATTTCATTTCACTCATGTTTAATATGGGAAGTTTTTTCTGTATTTGCTTGCTCTGATATAGTATGTGAATTCTTTTAGATAGGCTTCTCACCTTAACTTGAAACAATTTATCTATTTCCCACACCTAACTATACTTGAGTTTAAGAACTGAATATTGCTTTCTACATGTTTCTTTACTTATAACCTGAGAGAAGCAACAGAAGGCAAGCTGGAGCCCTAGATTTTGGTCTCCTGAAAGTCTCGTAAATGTCCTGGACTGGGGCTTACTTGTCCCATCTCTAGGTGAATCCTCTAGTTCATACCAGCACCCTAGGAAATGACATTCTTTAGCAGTCTTCTCTTCCTCTTTTGAGGTCCCTCAGTGGTACCTTGAGTTATAAATCTTAAGGACTTTTGTTTTTCTGACTTACCTCAAGACTACCTACTCACTTGCTTAATCTGCACATTGCCACATTAGAAGGGATTAGTTAAGGAACTTCACTGACCTAAATCTTCTGTTTTCTCAGCCATGATTTTTTGAACTTTATGACTTGAGTCTTTATTTTTGCCTCATTTTGTTGCTGCTACTGAATTTTTAGCTTTGTGTGTATGTGTGTGTGTGCATTTCCCACTTTCTCTCAACCAAAGGGAAATGAATTTATCACGTTTTACATGGTTGTTGAAAAACAATACAGAAATATATAAACTATGTCCTCCAGTAACTTCATTGCCTCCACCCTACACAAATATTGTTAATACTCATTAATAGTTTTGGTGTATAGACTAACAGCTTATCTAATGTACACATATGGGTTGGATTCTTAAACTTTTAATTTCATTCTAGAAAAGCATAATGCTATATAATGCTAAGTGAAAATAGTGAAAGAAAAATAATAGACAATTCCATAGATAATAAGCAAAAGATTTGAATAGACATTTTCACCAAAGATACTATATAAATATCAAATAAACACAGGAAAAAATATGTTCAATGTCATTAGTCATTAAAGAAATGCAAATTAAAATCACAAGAAGATATTACCATATGCCGAGTAGAATGGCTACAATTAAAAAGGCTGACCATATCAATTGTCGGTAAGGATGTAGAACAACTAGAATTCTCATACACTGCAGAACGTCTAATGGTGCAGCCACTTTGAAAAACAGTTTAGCTGTGTCCCAAAAAGTTCAGTGTTTACTTACCTTGTGATTAAGCTATTACATTCCTAGGTATTTACTCAAGAGATGTGAAAGCATATGTTCATACAAAGATTTGCACATGAATGTTTATAGCAGCTTTATTTATAATATCCAAAACCTGGAAACAACCCAAATGTCCAGCAACAGGCGAATAGGAATACTACTCAGCAATGGGAAGGAATGAATTATTGATACGTGCAACAATATGGATGAATCTCAAAATAATTATGCTAAGTGAAAGAAGCCAAACACAAAGGAATACATACTGTATGATTCTGGTTTTTATAAAATTCTAGAAAAATGCAAAAACTAGTTTTTATTGACAGAAAGTAGATCAGCACTTGCCTGGGGACAGAAGCAAGGAGGAAGTAAGAGATTACAAAGGGACAAGAGGAAGCTTTTGAGAGTGATAGATATGTTCATTAGCTTAATTGTGGTGATGGTTTCATACGTGTGTACATATGTCAAGATTCCTGAGGATGCGTACTTAAACATGTGCAGTCAAGATGTAAAAGAAAAAATTGCAGAAAAATTTAACATGGACATTTTTCTGTGTCAGTGCCAGGGGTCTACTTCATTCTTTTCTGTATCTGTTGGCATTTAATCATATGTATTTACAGGCAGTCCCAAGTTATAAACATCCAACTTAGGTACGACTCACATGGCCAGAGGCTATTACAGGTAATAGGTAAATGTACCTGTTCCAACTTACGCACAAATTCAACTTAAGAAAAACCCTACAGAACTTATCTTGTCCGTAACCTGGGGATTGCCTGTAGTGTGTTTTTATCCATACAGCCTTGGGTGGGTGACTCATCTTTTCCAGGTGATGAGGCCCCCTTTATTCTTTGTGGATAAGGATAAGAATGGCTTTTATTTGCTGAACCTGATTAACACATCTGACATCATCAGTCAGAATGTAATTTCTGAAACCTTCTGCTTCTGGCTGTCTGTGACCTCTTGTCTCATCGGACCCAGAAGACTCTTATTTATCCTAAACAAACAGATTAAGTGACCGCAAATGATTTTTTCCATAAAATTATGGAGCCTCAGAGATAATTTAATTCAACCCCTTTATTTTTACAGAAAAGAAAGCAGGATAAGTGATTTACCTGAGATCATACAGATAGTTAGAGGCCAGGGCTCCCATCTCCTAGTCTAGTTTTTACTGCACAGATGTCAAATAATTGCTTTTTTGCCCTGGGGTTGTTTGTATCAGCTCTGGATCAGTACATATTAATCTTTAGGAAAAACATACAAGCAAAAGACACTCTCCATGAACCATTGTTAAAACTACATCTCTAGAGGAATTGGTCCATTTGCGGTTCTTTTTCCTTTGGAGCGAAAGGGTGAAAAGAATGACTCTAAAGTTTAAAAAAAAAAAAAGAAATCAAGCCCCCTGCTGTGTCTTGTAATATAAAGCTAATATGTCTCTCAGGAAATGATGGCTATTTCATCTCTTGCATGTCCTGGGCTTTCACCCCTGCTTATCTGTTTTGACAGAACTATCTCAAATATCATGTGGCAATTTGGAAAAAAGTTTATTCTTTACTGGCTAAGACATTATAGATTTTAGTTACTACATTCTTTGTTCATTTATTAGTTTGTTTTTTGACAAATATCTAGGAGTGCCTTTTATGTGCCTGGCATTGTTTTAAGCAGTGAGATACACTGGTGAATACAAAAGGTCCCTTGCTTGTGGGGCTTAGATTTGGGGGTGAGGGACACAGAAAATAAATAATTAAGTAAATACATAATATTTTTTTGATGTTGAGAGTGCTGTGGAGAAAATTAATTAGACCTAAGATATAGGGAGTGCCAGGAATACATACATGCGTGTACATACACTGTTTTTTTTTTTTTTTAAGATAGCTTGGGTAAGTCTTCATAAAAGGATGACATTTGAGCAAAGACATAAAGGAAATGAAGTAGCAAATCCTGAGGATATCTGGGGGAAGAGCATTGTAGGCAGAGAAGGCAGCAGGTATATAGGTGAGTTTGTGTTTGGCACTTTTGAGTAATGTAGAACTGGATGAGCAAGGGGGGATGGAGGGATATGAGGACAGAGATGGGGTGAGAAGCAGATAATGTAAGACTTTGGTGGCACTTATAAGGACTCTGCCTGTTTTTTTTTTTTTGAGATGGAGTCTCTGTCATCACCTTGGGTAGAGTACAGTGGGGTCATTATAGCTCACTGTAACCTCAAACTCCTGGACTCGGGTGATCCTCCTGCCTCAGCCTCCCAAGTAGCTGGGACTACATGTGTGTACCATGATATCCAGCTATTTTTTCTGTTTTTAGTATAGATGAGGTATCGCTCTTGCTTAGGTTGGTCTTGAACTCTTGAGTTCAAGCAATCTACCTGCCTTAGCCTTCCACAGTGTTAGGATTGCAGGTGTGAGCCACCGTTCTAGACTCAGCCAGAACTCTTGTTTTTTTATTCGGAGTGAGAAGGATGGCTCTGAGCAGCACAATCTTATTTGTTTTCTTTTTAAAAATTCAGGTAAAATCCATATAGCATAAAATCATTGTTTTAACAGTTTAAAAGTATACATTCTGTGGCTATTAGTACTTTCAGAATGTTGTGTAACAATCACCACTATCTAATTTTAGAACATTTTCATTGCCCCCCAAAGAAACTCTACCTATTAAGTAGTCACTCTCCATTCCACCCAACCCCTAATCTGCCTTCTATCTCTTTGAAGTTGTCTATTCTGAATATTTCACATAAATGCAGCCATACAATAATGTGGCCTTTTGTGTCCAGATTCTTTAACATAATGCTTTCAAGGTTCAGCCATGTTGCAGCATGTATCAGAATTTAAATCCCTTGAATGGATGAATAATATTTCATCATATGGATATGCCATATCTTGTTTATTTAGTCATCCATTGATTGGCATATTGGCTACTGGGAATATAATACTACTGTGAACATTCATGTAAAAGTTTTTGTGTGGACATGTTTTTCAGTTCTTTTGGAATTAGAATGGAATTACTAGATCATATAGTAGTTCTATGTCTGATTTATATTTTAATGGCTCATTTTGGCTTGTGTGTTGTGGATAGATTGTACGAGGACAAGGAAAAAGCAGGGAGATTTGTTAGGAGGCTATTGTAACTAAACAAGACATAGATGATGGTGGTTTTGACCAGAGTAATTGCAGTGGAGGGGATGTAAGAGGATTAGATTCAAGATACACATCGAAGTTAGACCCAAGAGGATTTGCTGACAGATTTGATTTGTGTTGTGAGAGAAAAGAGAGGTATCGAGGATGATTTTTATGATTTTTGATCTGAGAAATGAAAGGGGAGGGAGTTGCCATTTGATTGAGGAAAGAGCAGGTTAAGGAGAAGATTAGGGCTTTGGTTTGGGGCTTGCTGTGTTTGAGACATCCAAGTGAAGACATGGAATAGGCCATTGGGTAAACAAGTCTGGAGTTTGAGTAAGAGATAAATTTGAGTTATTAGTCTGTAGAGGATATTTAAAGGCATGTGACTAGATTGGATCATTTAGAAATAATTCTAGACCGAGAAGAGAAGCAGCCCAAGGAAGAAGCCCAGACACAGTCCAAAGATGAGCGATCTGGGAGAGGAGGAGGGACCTGCAAAGGAGAAGGAAGAGGAGTAGCCAGTGTAAATGGAAGAGGAAACGAGGAGAGTGTGGTGTTCTGGGAGCCAAGGGACATTATTCGAGTTACTTGAGGAAGAATGATCTTTTTCCTTTTCCTGCTTCTCTCACTAATCCTTTAAGGTAAGGAGCCTAGGAACAAGGTCCTTCCCTTTAGAGATGAAGAATGCCATTTTGAATCCCCAGGTCTATCCTTTATTAAGGCGATTAAGCCAAAAAGAATTTTTTTTTCTGAGTATTGTCTCCCAGACATACTGCTTATTTATGGATATACCTAAGCCCCATTGAGGACATTTACACAAGAATTCAATCACCAAATATTTGAGTGCCTACTCTATGCTAGTTTCTTTTCTAGGCATCAGGAACACAGCAGTGCACAAGCTTTGTCATCTCTGATCTTATGGAACTTAGTCTTAACAGGGGCGAAAGACATTCAACAAATCATTTGTTTAAATATTGAACAAATTAAATAATTTGTTTAAAAGACATAAACAAATCATTACATGACTGCTACCAAGATATCAGGATGCTTTGGGAGCACATAGGAAGGTTACAAATCTAGACTTGGGCTGGGGGTATGGTGGGAGAGATGTGGAGAAATTGACATATAAGGAGAGAGCTGAAAAAAAGAGTAAATTTAGCCAGGTGAAGAAAAGTGGCTATTGTTAAAAGACCAAATATTCCAGGCAGAGAAAAGAGGTAAGAGGGAGAACTTTGGTATATTCAGAGAACTGAAAGAACTTCATCTTTCTGAAATGTGAGGAGATGTGTGTGTGGGGGTGTAGTATGAGACTGGAGAAGTGAGAAGGGGCCAAATCATAAGGATTTTCTTGCTCTGTTAAGGAGTTTGAATTCAGTCCCAACAGCAATGGGAAATCACTGAAGAGTTTTAGAAGTATACTTAGCTGGGTGCAGTGGTACATGCTTGTGGTCCCTGTTACTCAGGAGATTAAGGTGGGAAGATTGCTTGAGCCGAGGAGCTTGAGGCTGTAGTGAGCCATAATGGTACCGGTGAATAGTCACTGTACTCTAGCTTGGGCAACACCGCAAGACCTGTCTCTAAAAATAAATATATAAATACTTAAAAAATATTTATTTTAGAAAGATCACTCAGGCTTCCATTGTGAATGGTTTGGAACGAGGCTGGAATAGAGGCAGGAGAGCCTGCTTCCTTTAAATGTTGGCTCTTGGTTTTTATCCTAGTGTGCCATTTGAAGTGCCAAAGCTGAAAAGTGGTAAGAGCACTCTGGAGGCGGAGAGTGAGAGTCTGGATAGTTTCACAGCTGACTCAGACAGCACCTCCAGGTGAGGTTCCCCTCCATGTACCTCACCTCTGCTCAACGTGAGTCCCTGTTTTTGTTTTCTAGCATCACGATGCAGGGCTTCTGTGCTTTCAGTGTTCCTGATTTCTTAATAAAGTATTTTTTCTGACCTCACCAGAAGTCTTTTGGTAGCACTTCTACTGATTTGGCTCTGAATGCAACTTTCTGGAGTATGTTAATTATTCTTCCTGTTCCAGCAGCAACAGATATTGCTCTCCCTTAGGAATAGGGGTATGAGTGTTTGTGTTTATGCAAAGTTGTTTATCTGATCTTCTGCATTCCTTCCAGTTAAATTACATGTGAAGTGTACCTTCTAGATTTCATTACTATGATGATCCCAAGCCAAGGGCTCTCCTTCTGTAGAGCTTTGGTCCTGGGGGAAGGGGAGGAGGTGACTTAGTTACAACTTCTGAATCTACCTCCAGGAGAGACTCTCTGGATAAGTCTGGCCTCTTTCCAGAATGGAAGAAGATGTCCGCCCCCAAATCTCAGGTAGAAAAGGTAAGCTTCAGATTATTGATCAGTTTGCCTGCTTGCCTGGTACCTTCCCTTTGTCCTCTTCTCCCTTCCCTCCCTTCCTTTTTCCTGCCCCCTCTCCTTCTTTCTTTTCCAGTTCCTTAGCTTTGCTTTTCCTGTTTCTTTCTTTTCCTTTTCTTTCTCTGTCAGCCTGCCCTCCTTCCCTCCCTCCCGCCTTCCCTCTCTCCCTTCCTTACTTACTTCCCCAGAATCTAAATCTGGAATTTAACTAAACAAAGTACAGTTCAGATTCCCTTGAAAATATTTTGTAAGGTTTTGGTTGAAGTAGTTGAGAAAATAGATTTTTTACTACTTCTAGGCGTTTATTTTCTCCTTTAAGTTTGTCATAGTTTGCTAAAAATCTGAGCCTCATTCTTTTTAAGGCTTTCCTTCCTTACTCACTCCTTCCACCAACCCATCTGTCCTTTTTCCATTTCCTCACCCTTATTTCTTCCTAGGAAACTCAGCCTGGAGGTCAAAATGTGGTAAATGTAGATGAAGGTGAAATGATATTCAAGAAGAACACCAGAAAAATTCTCAGGCCTTCAGGTAGCTGGTTTCTCTTCATGATCTTTTGGGACTAAAGTTCTGAGTACACTTGAAGCGCTCTTGGTGTGAAGAATGGGTCTCTTTTGATTTGGATTTTTTGTCTTCCACTCAGAATACACTAAATCTGTGATAGATCTTCGCCCAGAGGATATGGGGCATGAAAGTGGTTCTTTAGGAGACAGAAGCAAATCTGTCCCAGGCCTCAGTGTGGATATGGTAAGTGCCCTTGTGTTTCATTTGGTTGCTATATGAAATTTTATTTATTCTGAGTTGGCTTTAGTACCTGATTCTCTTTTTTAATTTCAGGTGAATATGAGGGCACAAATGATTAGGTTACATTGTTTACATTTGTTAGGTATAGTTTAATTTGTAATTGAGCCCTTCACCCAGAGGCTGTACTGTAAACTCTTACATGGGCCCATTAAGTGAGAGCTTACCAATCTCCCTCCCTCTTCTATTCTCCCCTTCCTCTCCCCCCACCCTGCAATTTGAATTTGATTGTGTTTTTCTTTCATGTGGGGGTATAGTTTTTTATTTATCGGTTTCATATTAGTATTGCATACATTGGATACTTGCTTTCCATTTTTTTTTTTTTTATTTTTTGGAGACAGAGCCTCAGCTGTTGCCCTGGGTAGAGTGCTGTGGCATCACAGCTCACAGCAACCTCCAACTCCTGGCTTAAGCGATTCTCCTGCCTCCACCGCCCAAGTAGCTGGGATCACAGGCGCCTGCCACAATGCCTGGCTATTTTTTGGTTGCAGCCATCGTTGTTTGGCAGGCCCGGGCTGGATTCGAACCCGCCAGCTCAGGTGTATGTGGCTGGCGCCTTAACCGCTTGAGCCACAGGCGCTGAGCCTTTTTTTTTTTTTTTTATTGTTGAGGATTCATTGAGGGTACAAGAAACCAGGTTACACTGACTGCATTTGTTAGGTAAAGTCCCTCTTACAATTATGTTTTGCCCCCAAAATGTGTGGCATACACCAAGACCCCACCACCCTCACTCCTTCCCTCTCTCTGCTGTTGCTTTCCATTTTTGTGATACTTTACTAAGAAAAATGTTCTTCAGCTCCATCCATGTTAATACAAAAGATGTAAAGTCTCCATTTTTTTAGAGCTGAATAGTATTCCATGGTAATATACATAGTTTATTATGGATTAGTAACTGATACTCTCAATCCACCTATTTAATTCTTTAGGAATAGGCAGCATGAATCCTGATTCTCCTAAATTTCTAAAGTAAATCTGCTTATTAATTTGCTTAATTTGCTTAATTTGCATTGTCTTTGCTGTTTCTTTTATTTTTAATATATTGCTGGATATATGGTTGGGGTCTCAAATAAGTACTTCTTTTGATTAAAAATGTAAAGAGATAGATGAGTTAGGGTATTCAAAAGAGAAAGAGTTGTAGCTCCTACGAAAAACATTAAACATTCTTATTCTTTTGAAATATGAAGAAGATGGTTGGAACAGAGCTGGGAGGCCTGAAATGGGAAAACGTATAAAATAAGGATATGTGCATACACATGACACCTCAGATCTTTGCAACACTTATGCTTTCCACCAAAGGAAAGCTATTAATCTTTGAAGCTTTTCTTATTTTTATTAACTCCAGATCTATATTTATTGCTTCAGGAAGAGGAAGAGGAGGAAGAAGAGGAAGAAGACATTGACCACCTGGTGAAGTTGCATCGCCAGAAGCTAGCTAGAGGCAGCATGCAAAGTGGCTCTTCCATGGTAAGTTCTATTAGTTCTGAGATTATAGACACATTGGGGTACCAAGAAGAAAAAGAGTGCCTCTCTAGAGCAGATTCAGGACCTGACCTGGGGAAATCATTCTAGTTATTTTTTTCCAGGTAAGTGGGATGCATTTGTTTGTTTTTATCGTCAGTTTAGACTATAGGTGTTTAGTGTACTAAATAGATGACTTCCTGAGCCTCTACTCCGGAGATTATTACATTAGATAATTAGGGCTAGCGACATTCTTCATCACAGCTTTGTGAACAGTAACTATAATTCCTTCCCTGGGGTATCCAGGCTATGAAGTGAGCATGATCAGAATTTTTCATCACAGCCTACTATAAATTATCACATTAAAGGAAAATGAGTGTCAGGAAAGGGGCTCCGGCAGGATTAATTGGCGTCAGGGTATGGCTAAGTATCAGTAATACTAGTCAGAATTAGGAAGTGAAAGGGAGATTTAAGAATCAGGGCTTACTTCTGTCATAGGTATGAAGGTTGATATTTAGGGGAAACATCGGAACAGGGGTGACTAGGGTTTCTTCAAACACATTCACAGAAAGAGAATTTTGGCTTGCACAGGTTATTACCACCAGAGAAGAAGGTGCTTTTTCACTTCTGGTGGTATTTCTTCCCTACCAACCCACTCCCAATTCTGGCCCAATCTCTTTTCTCTTAGATATTGTTAGAGATAACAGGTAGATAAAAGAAATCCATAGACAACTAAGGTACCTTGTTTTAATTAGTACCTTTAATTCCTTCTAGCTAATGTTTTAGGATATATAACAAATATGAAAAGTGGACTTACCTATACCATACTTGTCCACTACTTTCCTAACTCCTGTGGCAGTGAAAATTAACAGTATAATGCTTAAAAAGAGGGGAAGAAGAGAAGCTAGGTGAGCCTACGTGAGCCACAAGCTGATTTAGTAACCCGAACAATTGTCAGTGGGCTGGTAGCTCTGTTTTATCCTCTGTGTCAAGGACTGTTGGCTGTGCTGGCTCATTGAAGGGGTACTGAATCTTTGGCTTTATTCAGTGACTGTGGCTTTATCATGAGGAAAAATGTGAGCAATGTGGTGGGGAGTGTGCCTTCCCCAGATGTTTGTGAGTGCTTTATCCTCAGAGTACGATCGGCAGCATGATGAGCATATATAGTGAAGCTGGTGATTTTGGGAACATCTTTGTGACCGGCAAGATTGCCTTTTCCCTGAAGTATGAGCAGCATGCACAGACTCTTGTCATCCATGTGAAGGAGTGCCACGAGCTGGCCTACGCTGATGAAGCCAAGAAGCGCTCTAACCCGTGAGTGCTTCTGGAACTTGACTAATGCTCTGGGACCAGAGATCAGACCCTGGCATCTACCTAAGCAATTTTGAAGAGAACTTAACACTTTCTAGGGGTGGAAAGGAGTGATGTAGAAAAGGGACCAGTATGGGGAAAAGCAGGAATGGAGTATGTCTAAGAGGGCTTGATGTGACATTTTTGACATTGCATTTCTCCATGGCATGTTTATATGGAGAGCAGGGAAGTTGTGAATGGGCTCAAGGAAGGGCAGCAAATAGTGCTCTTTTTGGTTGCTAGATATGTGAAGACTTATCTTCTGCCTGACAAGTCCCGCCAAGGAAAAAGAAAAACCAGCATCAAGCGAGACACTGTCAATCCACTATATGATGAGATGCTCCGAGTAAGTATTTAGATACCAAGGGGTAGGAGAACTTTGTCTTTTCCCCTAAACTGTAGCTATTCCTGTGCAACATGGCCATGTAACATGGGTTCTTGTATCTGAGGATTCATTCTGGGCATCTGTTCACATCCTGACCTCCCAGACAACAAAAGTGATATGGCTTTCTTGGATTGCTGTGAAGTTGGAGATTCATTTTTAAAACCCACTTGAGATAAGAAGTCTCCTTGGCACTTCTTTTTGGAGTTTCCAGTGTTCTCTCATCCACTCAAGGAAAGATGAATTATATTTCTAGGCCCTACTATGGAATATGGTAGGTTTTTGTAAAACGGGGTAAATTGAGGGAAACAAACTACTTAGGGACTAAAGTAATTTGGCATTCAGAACTATGGAGTTTTGGTGTTGTTGCTCAGGTTTTAGAATACATATATATTTTTTTCCCCTGAGGAATTACCCCTAACTAATCATCTTGGGCTTCTACTTTCCCTCCACAGTATGAGATACCTGAGTCTCTCCTGGCCCAGAGGACTTTGCAGTTCTCGGTTTGGCATCATGGTCGTTTTGGTAGAAACACTTTCCTTGGAGAGGCAGAGGTCCACATGGATTCCTGGAAGCTTGATAAGAAACTGGATCATTGCCTCCCTTTACATGGAAAGGTAGTCTGCTTTAACAACTCCTTCCACAGCTTGGATGTGAGGTAGACTTGTCTGCAGTGGCCTCTGCTGGTCTGTGTTGGTAGTGTCTTTGAATGTAGTTTTCTGTAGACTTCTGGCGCACCCTGCTGGAGTTTTTGAGTTTGACAGCAATTTCAGAGGCACTTGTAGGTCAAGTGTGAGTTCTGTGTAAACCAGGTAAAGTATGAAGCCATGCTTTTGCTTCAAAAAGTTTGTCAGATGTGTGCCAAGCTTTGCCTCATAACCTTCCAGAATCTGGGTATATCTTGATTTCCTAACTTTCACCTTTTCTTCAAGCTAACCTTCTAGGTGTATCATAATAATCCTTTTCTAAGTTAACCTTCTCACTAAAGAAGTGGGAACTAAAGCAATTCATGGAGTTCCAGTTGCTGTACTCTTCCTTACACAAGCTAGGGAAGATTTCACTTTGGAGATGGAATCTCAGGCATGAGTGTAGCAGTGTGGCAAATTGTGCCTGGGATCAGATTGCAGACCTGGATTAGAATCCTTGTTCTGTCACTTGCCAGTTAGGTGGGTCACCTAAGTTATAAAATCACCTAATTTCTTTGGGCCTTAGTTTGATCATCTATAAAATGGAGATAGCAATAATTTTCCTTTTTTGCAGGGTTGTATACAAAGTACCAGTCAGTGACTGGCACATATGGACATTCAGTAGGTTACTGTCATTCTGGTTAAAATGAAATTGATAAAACAGAAGACTTAGCGACTTCTTGATTATCAGAACTATACAATGACACAGCAAAGTTCTTTTAAAAATTTTTTTACACTAGCATCTTTAATGTTTAAAACTATACACAGTACATAGAGAAGCTATGGGAAGACAGACAAGAAACTAGTAATGGTGGCTGCCTCTAGGAAAAGAACTGAGGATGAAGGGAGATTTAGTTTTCTCTATATGCCCTTTTTAAACATTTGAGCTTTTTATCATGTTAAGAAAAGCATAAGAGGATTTATATACACATGATTCAAAAGTAAAATAACATAAAATGTATAGAAATAACCACTGTTAATACAGGATGTCTCCAAAGTTGCCATACATAGGGAAAATGGGAAATTGTAGCTAGCTTACCTTTATTTATAAAATATTCATTACAAAATTTTACAAAGAGGTGGCCAACACGCAGAGAATATTCTGCAGTAAATATGTACTTGGTAAAATTTTATTATACTTGGATATCCTTCTGAAAATTTTCTATTAAAGACATGCATCTATGGATTTGTATATATATTTTTTATACAAATGGGCTCACATGAACCTCATTGTTCATACATTCCTTGATTTTTTTCATTTAATTAATCATGGATAGACTTTTTAATTGCTACATGCTGTTTCTTCATGTGCCTGTATTATAATTTATTTACCATTCTCCCACTAATAGGCATTTAACTTCTTTACATTTTTTTTTGTTGTTGTTGCTCTTAAAACTGTACTGTATTATATCTTGGCCTTCTCTTGTGAATGTGACTATCAGAGAAATTCCTGGTGGTGGAATTGCTGAGTCAAAGGAAATGTACATCCAATATTTTAATAGCTCTTATTCTCCCCAAAATAGTGACAGCATTAAATTTTTCCCTTTAAATACTAATAAAAACAGGAATTAATTTGATAGACACAGTAAGGTGACTGTGGTTAGTAATATATTTCAAAATACTTAGAGGAGAAGATTGGAAATGTTAACAATATAATGATATGATAAATGTTCAAGGTGACGGATATCCTAAATACTCTGACTTGATCATTACACATTCTATGCATGTATCAAAATATCACATATGCCTCTATAAATAGGTACAAATATTACATATTAATGAAACCAATCAGGAAATAAACTATTACCAAACTAATTCTAATATGTTATCAGAAACTTAAAATTTCTTTTTTCCTTTTTTTGCAGTTTTTGACCAGGGCTGGGTTTGAACCCGCCACCTCTGGTATATGGGGCTGGTGCCCTACTCCTTGAGCCACAGGCACCTCCCATAAAATTTCTTAACCATTTGGCACCCAAGCAATTCTCTCAGGGGCCTGCAGTCAATATAATTCCATTAGCAATGTCACTCTAAACCATTATATACTGCTAGCAGTTAAACTGTTTTACATAAGAGCAGAAACTGCATTGAAATTAAAGTATTTAATCTTGGCATATATTTTGAGCCAGAAAATATGCCACTGAAACAATTATGCCAGTTTCTAGCTTATGCTAAACTCCAATTTTTAAGAGAACACTGATGTTCACAGTCTAGAAATTAATAAATTGTATAGACGTTTTGTAAACAATAAAAGACCATTTATATGTGTGCGTGTATCTATCTATATATACATATCTTTCTATCTACATATCTATATAGAGATATATATTTTATTTAATGCCTTCTATGTCTGTTGTTTCTAATTTTTGTTTTGTTTTTCCTTGGCAATACATTTTTTCCCATTCAGTTTTCTCATGCTTGCATCCACTTCCTGATTCTTTTGTCTGCCTGCCATATACTAAACTGTGTGTGTCCTGCGCATGTGGCATATTGATCCAAACCTATGGGAATTCTGCTTTTCTACCATCAGTATGGTCAGTGGTGAGTACAGGGGTGGAGCAACCCCAGCGGACATAGGCAGATGAAAGGGCACCTCTACTCTGTGCCAGCTCGTTCTCTGGGTACCAAAGCATAAAATACAGAGTTACACAGAGAGAGCCAACAGGGTGAAACAATTCTGCTATGCAAAGCCAAAAATGATAGGCCACTAGCTGTTCATCACACATATTCATTCGTTCACTTTTACACGAACAAATTACAGTATTACATTCATTCAGTAAATACTTGTGGAGTACCTATTATGTGCCAGGTAGTTTGCTAAGCATTGGGCATACTATGATGAGCAAAAATAGGCTTGATTTCTATCTTCCTTGCACTTAGAGTCTAGTGGTACAGACAACTATTAATAAAAAATAACCCAAAGAAATGTAAAATTAAAAATTGTAGCATATTCAAATCTGTGTAACAGAGTTCTACTACATCTACATTTCTACCCTCAAATCTTTGGAAACCCTCATTTGAAAAGTACTTTTTATTTAAAAAATCATACAAATGATATTTTCCATTCTCATAAAAATGACATTGTAGATGTTACTGTAGAATAAAAAGAGAAAGCCCCCTTTCTTTCCCCATTCTGCTTCCCTCCCTAGAGGAAACAAGTGTTAAGTTTGTATCTTCGGTTTTTGAACTGTGGAACAAGTCTGTCTGAATTTGAATCCTGGCTGTGCCATTTATTAACTCTGTGATCTTGGGCAAGTTACTTAACCTCTCTGTTCCTGTGTTGCATAACCTGTAAAATGGAGAGAACAGTACCTATTTCTTAGGGATTATCTTGAGGATTAAACAAAATGATATATTTAAAGTGCTTATCACAGTACCTGGCATATAGTAAGTGCCACATAATTGATAATAATATTATTTTTTATTTACATACATTTATGTGCATGCATATATGTTCACATGTGCAAGTATGGATATATATTAATGTAAGTGGAATTTTCCTGCATCTTGCTTTTCTGACTTAATATATCTTAGATATCTGTCTACGTCAGCATGTACAGATTCACTGCATTCTTTTTGATGGCTACATGTCATATGTCATATGAGGGCATTAAAACTTTAACTATATATTGATTGACATTTAGGTTATTTCTACTTTGTGGCTATTATTAACAATGCTGGTAGCAAGATTCTTTTTTTTTTTTTGCAGTTTTTGGCCGGGGCTGAGTTTGAACCCGCCATCTCCGGCATATGGGGCCAGCGCCCTACTCACTGAGCCACAGGCGCCGCCCGGTAGCAAGATTCTTCATCATGGTGTCATTCCTTTGTGAATTTGTGAGGCAACCTTGCTAGGAGACCTTTGAGAGTATTTGGAATCTAGTAACTGTACTCCAAAGTGGCATAATGATATTGCAGAAGATCTTTTGTTGGTTCTGTATTTCCTTCTGAAGAACTGCCTTGGAAACCTCTGGCTGCCATGGACTAGGGGGACCCTGGATTGTATTCATAAGGAGAAGGATCCTGTTCCTGGGGGGAAAATGTCCCAACAATTCCTGAGAAGCCCAGCTTGACCTGATGGGTTTCCCTGTGTTTCAGATCAGTGCTGAGTCCCTGACTGGCTTGCCATCACACAAAGGCGAGTTGGTGGTTTCGTTGAAATACATCCCAGCCTCCAAACTCCCTGTTGGAGGTGACCGGAAAAAGAGTGAGTTTTCTTTGGGGCCTTGGATTTAGCTCTTAGGCTTCTGCACAAGATATGTGTGAGGAAGGTGCTAGCTACTGACTAGTACTGTTGGAGAGACCAGATTGGGATGTTCCTTGAATTTTCTAGGGAATATTCCTTTACTGAGGAAGCCTTCTCTGCATTTTTCAGCCAGAGGGGAATGCCTAAGGATTGACATTCCTTTTTTTCTTTGTTTTGCTTTTTCTTTCTTTCTTTTTTTTTTTTGAGACAGAATCTCACTCTGTTGCCCTGGGTAGAGTGCTGTGGCATCATAGCTCACAGCCTATCCTCTTGAGAAGCTGAGACTATAGGCACCCACCACAATGCCTGGCTAGTTTTTCTGTTTTTAGTAGAGATGGGGTCTCACTCTTGCTCAGGCTGGTCTTGAACTCCTGAGCTCAAGCAATCCACCCACCTTTGCCTCCCAGAGTGCTAGGATTATAGGCGTGAGCCACTGCACCCGGCCAACATTCCTTTTGTTTAAACCATTAAATTAACCTGGTCTTGGTCCAGCTTTGGCAAGTTCCTATCAGGGCAAAAGAGAACAGAAACTTTGGAGCTGAGAGGGTAGTTGGAAGGGGTGGTAAAGAATGAGACAGGAAAATGAAGGCTGAGGAAGAGTAATTCAACATGCCAATCACTGTGTTAGTGATTATGGATATATAAATGAGTGATACATGATATTTGCTCTCCCTTAAGGAACTAAGTTTTTGCAAAAAATACAGTCTTGTGCTAAAAGGACACATATGTATAGGAGTGGTGAATTATGTCTGGTTACTTTTGGGAGAGCTTTGAAGAGGAAGTAACATTGAAACTGGACTGTAAGATTTTACCAAGAAGAAAAGAACAAGGATGGGGAGAGAAGGTTATTTCCAGAAGAGAGGATAGCAAGAGCAAAGGTTTTAAAATGACGTAGTAATTATGGAATTGTATGTGAGCATGGGAGAGTGAATCTCTTATATGAGTTGGGCTGGAGTTTGCCATATGTGACAGTGGGGCTGGAATTGGAGATGAGGCTGGAGCTCTACTGAAAATGACCTTGAACACAATGGTAAGGAGTTTAACTTGACCCATTAGCAACAGGAAGGCAAAGTTCTTTTAAAGTTGTATCTTCAGCCAGGTCTAATCTAGAGGACTTGGGGGAATCAATGAGATACCCGAGGAGGGTATGCAGAATGTCTACAGAAGACAGGCAACTATGAAATCACAGGGAACAACAACATTTTAAAGAATGAAGAGCAAAAGCAATGCCAGGGAAGTAGATGGTTATCAAGAGAGGAAAATGCCAGGAAGGAGCTTCAAGAAGAAGGGGTAAGGATTGTCAACAGCATTGAAGTGCTTCAGAGAGGTCAGGCCCGACGAAGACTGAGAAGACATGGCTAATTGGCTATAGATTGCATTTTCAGGGGATTAGTGGAAGCAAAAACCAGATTTTACTTGAAACTAGGCTGAGTGAATTAGGCAAAGAAGTAGAGGTGTTTAGTATGGACTATTTTTTAGTGTAATTGATGGTGAAAGAAAGAAGAGACATGGTGAATAGTTTAAGGGAGGCTTTCTTTTAAGGATTTTCTTTTAAAAAGAATTGAGATTAGCATATATTTAGACTGAGGAAAAGGGTCCACTGGAGAAAGAGATATTAAAAATAGGAGGTGGGGGTTGAAGTTGATGATGCCCACTTAGTCCTGTGAAGTGAGGGTAGAATCAAGAACTCAAGTGGAAGAGTTACCTCATTTTTAATTATTCAACAAATATCAGGCAATTTTATGTCTCTGAGTCTCAGTTTTCTTGTCTACAAAATGAGGACAGTAACGACATATGTCTTATAGAGTTGTTTTGAGAATTAAATGCTTAATAGTATCTGCCACATAGCCAGTTTTCAATAAGCACTTATTGCTATTGTGGTTGTTATTAACTGAGTGCCTATTGCTTAGTATTGCACACTGCTCTAGGTACTGAGGATACAAGTCAAGTGTGCTTAGGATGGTGTTTGAAGCCTTTAGGTGCGAGGAAAGGAAGTGCTCTGTAGACGAAGCTCAGGATAAATCTGGAGGTGTAGGGGCTCACTTGCTATGGCTGAAATTCCTTACAGGTAATGGTGGGGAAGGGGGAGAGCTCCAGGTGTGGATCAAGGAAGCCAAGAACCTCATGGCTGCCAAATCAGGAGGGACTTCAGACAGCTTTGTCAAGGGGTGAGTCCCTGGACCAGCACCAAACTAACCAGTTTTAGGACAAGAGGGCTAAGAAAAGAACCCTTAACCTTTATCTATGGTTATTATTTTTTGTTTCTTACCACCCCCAGCAATCAACTTTGTTCCTGAAATTAGGTAATGGCAAAACATCTCTTACCATCTTTGCTCTGGTCTGAGCTCAGTTTGTACTGGGCTATAGTGTTGATATCCAAAGAGAAGGGTGGTACACAGATAGGTTCTGACTTTTCTCTGACTCATGCTCTTTATTAATCCTGGGTAAAAATCCACATCTGCTGATTGTCTAGATTTGGGAACTCAAAGTTTTGTTCTCCACAATTTTTAAGCAAGGCTAACTTTCCCTAAATTATAGACTACCCACTAACTTAAGTTTTCTAACAAATCATGATTGGCTAAGCCTATAGGTATTACGATTGGTTTTGTTTACAAAGAGCCTTGCCTAGTAGAAATGGAAGTAAATATTTAAAACCCATTTTTGGTGAAGCACAGACAACAGTCCCACTAATAACATTATATTCATTTTTCTCTCCAGGTTAAAGGAAATTGAATCAGGTGAATGATCTAGTGGAGGTAGTAGGAACTCTGCTTCAGCAGATTTAAAAGCTGGGTGTGTGCACTAGGATTTGGGTGTTGACTCACCCTGCTGGGCTAGGCCTGTGGCAGGGGAAGGGGGAATTTAGATAGACATTGCTAGCTTTGAGTAGGCCGTTGACTACTCCCTGCCCTCTGCCAGATACCTCCTTCCCATGAGGAACAAGGCCAGTAAGCGTAAAACTCCTGTGATGAAGAAGACCCTGAATCCCCACTACAACCATACATTTGTCTACAATGGTGTAAGGCTGGAAGATCTACAGCACATGTGCCTGGAACTGACTGTGTGGGACCGAGAGCCCCTGGCCAGCAATGACTTCCTGGGAGGGGTCAGGCTGGGTGTTGGCACTGGTGAGAGCCTCTCCCCCATCTTCACTTGTTTGAAAAACCTTTTGTCTATTTTATTCCCCATAGCATCCCTGCCTCACATATGCCACAAAGTTCCTCTGTCATGAGAGTTGTCTTCTTTCCTTTCAGTTAACATTCAACAAATATTTATTGAGTGCTTACTATGTGCCAGGAATAGGGTAAGGCTGAGCTCATGCACTATTGTGTGTACAGATAAATGTGACCCTGATTGCCAGGAACTCCATCTTTTCAATGAGAAAACCTGCAAACCTACCTATATATCCATACCTATTACCTTTTATCTGCCACCCTAGCAAACAAAAACCAAGCTCTCTCCAAGTGTTCTGGACCTCTTGCTCTTCTGTAATCTTTATGTGTCAGTTTCATTCCCCCTACCTACTAGAGGGTAATATAGATATGCTCTGGTATTTCCTGTCTTATTAAACAAAATCAAACCTTCTCTTGACCATGCCCCCCATCTAATTTCTTAAAAATAATTGTCTCCATTTCCTCACCTTTCCTTTAGTTCTCAATCTACTGTGATCTGGCTTCTGTCCCACTACTCTGCTGAGCAATTTCTCCTGCCAAAGCGTTGTTCTCATCTCACTAGAATTTTCATCACTATTTAACAGAGTGGATCTCTCCCCTTTTCTTGGAACGCTGAGCTTCTGTTGACACCACATTCTGATTCCCTAAATTCACTGCTCATCCCTTCGCAGTCAACTTTCTTTGTGGGTTCCTCTTTCTATACCCAAACTCTGAATGTTGGTGCTTCTCAGGGATTCATTTTGAATCCTCTTCTTTGATTTCCTCAGAGTCTCTGCTTTCCTATGGCCTTAAGTACTACTTGTATATTAATCACCCACACAGAGCATTTAACACAAAGCATCTGCATGATGTTTTTACATATGTAAGCTAGTTCATGTCAGTCTCCTGTTAAAACCCTTCAGTGGCTTCTTATTGTACTAAAACAATCCAAAGTTGTTATCATGCCTAGAGGCCCTCGTACAAGCCTAGCCGCTGTTCCTTTCTGATGCATCTCATATCACTCTTCTGCTTGCTCACTGCTCCAACCACAATGACTTCCTGCTCTCCAGATATACCAAGCAGCTCATTTCCACTTCAGAACCTTTGTAGTTTTTATTCCCTGTGTCTGGATAGTCTGGCTTCTTCCCGTCTTTCAGGTTTCTACTCAAATGTCTCCTTCTTTATTTTTATTTTTATTTTTTTTGCAGTTTTTAGCTGGGGCTGGATTTGAACCCACCACCTCTGGCATATGGGGCCAGCGCCCTACTCCTTTGAGCCACAGGTGCCACCCACAAATGTCTCCTTCTCAGAGAGTCCCTCAGACCATTCCATCTGCACAGTACATCCTGATCCAAGCACTACAAATCAACTTATTTATTTACTTCATAACCTTGACCTCACTATCTGAAATACTTTCATTGGTTTGCTTCTGCATTTTCTGTCTTCCCTATTCAAATATAAGCTGTCTGAGAAAAGGGACTTTCCCTGCTTGCCTACTATATCTCCAGACCCTAGAAGAGTACCTGGCACATAGCAGGCACTCAGTAAATATTGTTGAAGTCTGCAGCTAGAGAAAAAGGTGTTAAGCTTTTTAAAAATACTATAAGTCCAGTTGGCAGTAACAGAAGGGTAGTAGCTCTGGCATGAGGTGTCAGATACTAGAGCTCTGTGACAGTCTCAGGATCAGAAGTTTCTAGTGACCATGTACCATTTGGAGTCCCATTCCATCAACCTTAAGTCTCTCGATAGTCTCAGGAGCACAGATTTATCTGTTTGGGATCAACAGGGAACACTTCCCCAGCTGTTGTCCTCATTAGCTTCTCTTTATAGCACACTGTCATTTATGGGAGAGCTACCCTTGCTGTATAACACATCTTCCCTGGTAGGCTGAGGAGTGGGGCCCCTGTTCAGCCTCCTCTGGTGTTTTTCCTCAGGGATCAGTAATGGGGAAGTGGTGGACTGGATGGATTCGACTGGGGAAGAAGTGAGCCTGTGGCAGAAGATGCGACAGTACCCAGGGTCTTGGGCTGAAGGGACTCTGCAGCTCCGTTCCTCGATGGCCAAGCAGAAGCTGGGTTTATGAGTCCCTGTTCTCCTCTGCAGGTCCAGCCCTGGCCAGGGCAAGTCAGAGGAAGTGAAGAAACCAAGAGCAAAGATTTATAATTTAAAGTGTGTATGTTGTGTATGTGTGTGTACAAATGTGTATTTCTGCAAATCACATTATGCTCATTAGCAGGCTCAAGAATAAGGGTCTCTTTAAAATGTTTTTATTTGTGCATAATCTAGCATGTTTTCAGAGGACATCCTTATATCTTTATGAGGTTTGATTAACTTAAAAATTCTTTTGAAACGGGCTTTTCTCCTTTGTCTTGCTCTCCTTGTTCCTACTTCCCCAGGAAGCCCTGGCTACCTTTGGCATTAGTACTAGTCTGTGTTTCTAGGTGTGCCTGATCTGAGGCCAAGGCTCTGGGAAGTAGGGTTGGGTTACTAAAGACAGAGCAATATGGGAGAGAGGTGAGTGGTTCCTCTCTTTCCTCTCTAATGTATGCTTTTAACTCATTTTCTACCTTGATAGATTTCCAGAATTTGCCTTTTAACTTTTCTTGTTTTTAAACAGTTTTCATCTCGTTTGGGTCTAATGCTTTTCTTTGAAAGGCTAAGAAAATTCTCCAGCTTTTCCCAGTTCTAGACACCTTTACCAGACCTCTGGGGGAACTCTTGTAATGGAACCACTTTAGAAAAGCACTTTAATTAGATCATGGCCTTTTGACTAAGTCATGAACATGTCCACTGAGAGATTTTAGCCATTCCCAGGGGACTCGAGTGAGGGAAAGTGTCTCACAGCCCATGTTGAATTCTCTGCATTTTAAACGGATACAGCAGTTGGAGAGTGAGTGCCTTATTTCTCTAATAAAAGATGACATATCTTCACCCTCATGTTCCATATCTTTATTAGTGTTTGTGTCTGGGGAATGTCACTACACAGAATGTGGTCTGTATACCACTGTGTTAGCAGAAGAGCCAAGTATTGTCTAAACTGGTCCAGTGTTTCTCCAGGCTGGAGATTGTTAGGGTTCCAAAGGAATTTAGCCAGAGACTTCTTACCTCATGTGGATTCAATTCCTATTTTTGGTATTTGTTTCCCAAACAGGACCTACATATGTGGGTGTGGTGTTTTGAAGCTTTTCAAAGAAGGGTCTGGTGAGCTACATTTCATTTTCTTGTACTCACTAATGCAAATTGACCTTCTGATTTTTATAAGCATATCTATACAATGTTGTGTGTAAAGGAGTCGATATCGGAAAAGAAATCCCTTTCAGTAGAGTTAACTGTTAGCTGATTTCCTGTAAGGACATTGGATTGAGGGCAGCTCTGGTGGTTTCTCCTGTATGTATGAGCTTGCATGGAGGAATGTTTTTAAAAGATTAATTTGGTGTGGATCGATACTGTAATGGAAGGTATAACTTGGGATCCTGGGCTGTAACTTGCTCTTTTGTTTCCCACCCCCTAACATGTATGTGTGCTTCAATAAAGCTTTCTCACTTGTCAAGTGTTTGCATTTGTTAGTTCTATAGATGCTTTTGTCTTTAATGTCCTGACTTACTGCTGCTTTTCCCATGGTTTGAAGGGTGAGAACCAAAGTGACAAATGCTCTTCCCTAACCATCTGTGCCAATTTGAAGAAAATTTGCCTTTCCCCACATTGCTGCCTGAAACCTTTGCTGATCTCTGATCTCTTATTCTTTGCGTTTGGTATTAAGGAGAGAACAGAGGACCCATTTTAAAAGTGGTGCCACTTTTTTCTCTCTCTCAAGTAGCAAGGGAATTCCTCCTTTAGCTTTGTAGACCTTTCCATGCTGGAGGAAGGAGAGAGATGTCCACACCTGAGGTGAGGGAAGACATTCCCTTCCATAAATACATCTTTCTACGTCCTTCAATTTCTCTGGGAGCTGGGGACTCTCTCTTCACTCCTACTACCATTATTTAGTTTTGAGAGAGAAATAACACAGATGCTAACTAACCATCTCAGAAATAAGACTGTGAGTTTCTAGGTAGAGTCTGAGCGATTCCTGACTTCTTGCGCAAAAGGGCATTAATATATGTTGAATGTATTTTTGATATATATTGAATGTATGAGGCTTTATGTGTTATTTCTTTAAAATCTCCAACCATCTTATGAAATAAGGAATCTTTCCTTTTTACAGATGAGGTAACTCAAGCCCACAGTCATGTGACAGGGTTGAGATTTCAACCAAAGTCTGACTGTACTGCACCGTGCTGCCTCCTGTGATAATGATACGTGTTATGGGCACAGAGTCAAACAAGGGGTGACCCATCTCTTAGTTGAGTCCTAAAGAAATAAGTTTAATTTACAAAGTAGGACAATCAGAATGCTTTGGATATTACCTAGCCAGCACAGTGACTGTATAGCGTATGTGTGTGTGTGTGAAAGAGAGAGAGAGAAAGAGAGAGAGAAGGAGAGAGAGAGAGGGAGGAGAATGGGATAGAGGAGAGGGAGGTGGGGAGGAGAAGACAGGGTGAATGTGGCAGAAGGTAAAAGTGGAGACAGAGGCACAGAGAGAGAGACAGAAACAGATATGTGGGTTATTAAAAAAGTTTTGAGATACACAAAAATCAAGAAACATAAAATCTGCATGGATGGAAATAAATGAAGACCTCCCAGCAACACCAATAAGCCAAGCAAGTTGAAATTTGCATGGGTGAATCAGGAAGGATGCTGTCTGCTATGTTTCTTGGAAGTGAAATAATGGACCATAACACAGCCTGTCTCAAGACTTTCATAGCGACCTACTATATACAGGGTTGTAGTCTGGCTCTGAGCCTGATTCTGCTGATGTCTCTTTCTTCTGCTTTAGGAGATGGGATTTCTTGAATCATTATCTGCTAAGGAGGTTATAGCAAAACCTTACTTAAAGGAAAAATGACTTGCCTTGACTATTCAGAATGAAACAAAAGATCTTCAGTTACTTTAAGCTTGAGGAGTATTTATATGCAAGAGTTAAGACTCACCTGGGAACTCTGTTCAGAGGATAGTGGGCCTTCTGTGTTTGGACCTTGGACCTGCTAGCATGTCCTGGTTTGCTATTTGAAACATCAGTGAAAAAGGACAGGGAAGGGCATTCATCTTGCCTGACGTGGAATCTTTGCCTTTGGAACCACAGACCTGGTCTGTCCAGAGATTTGCCACCCGAACTTAATTGTATTTTGCCTTTTGCCCATAACTTGCCTCCTGCCTCTCACACCTGTATTTCCTTGAAGGGAAGAGGGATAAGAGACCTTTTTGCTCCAAGTTTGATCATTTCCTCTATGTCACTTTCGACCCAGCAACTGCTTAACTTTTTATTTTACATTTTAAAAATTGAGATTTCCACTAAAACCCTGGTGGAAACAGCTTCTGTCTGACTCACTGCTACCCTCATGTGCTCTGGGCTCATGATTTATGTCCTATCACTCTGCTTTAAAGAGTGAATTTTTGGGGGGTTGAGAAACTTTTATTTCCTTCTTTCCTCCTGGGCCTACTCTGAGTCTTGTATCTGAGTAGTATTATAAAAGATGGAATCTTTCTCCTAGCTTAGAGCTGTCAGCTGTCTTTAAATGTAAAGTAGAAGAAGTCGGGGCAACATGGCATACTGTCTAAAAATATTTTTTCTGAAACTGGGATGCTGGTGTTTAAATCCTGACCACACTTACTAGCTGCCTGATCTTAGGCAAATTGCGTAGCTTTGCTGAGCTTCAATCCCCTCACCTGTAAAATGGGGCTAGTACCTATAGGGTTCTTGTGAAAGAATTCAGGGCCAATCAATAGAGCATTTCAAATGGCACATGGCATTTGAATAGTGCCAATGAATAGTGAATGTTCAAGCCTACCCACCCAGCCTACTGCCTTCTCCTCTCTAGTCTTCCACTGATCACCCTCTGGGTAAAGCTGAAGGAGAAAGACTGCAGAGTCTTCACTGTAACTCTGGGTTCCATGAGTATATAAAACAAGACAATGGGGAGAACATTTTAAAACTATGGCACACCATTGAGTGGGACTAAAGTCAGAGCAGGGATCTTTGTGTGGCCCCACATGATGATAGCCAGATCCCACATTTACATTTTTTTTTTTTTTTTTGCAGTTTTTGACCAGGGCTGGGTTTGAACCCACCACCTCCGGCATATGGGGCCGGTGCCCTACTCCTTTGAGCTACAAGCGCCACCCCATCCCACATTTACTTTTAAGCCTGGTTCTTAAGGCTTGACTTTGTGCTGCTGCAGCTCTTGCCCTATGATTTGTAGTGGTGGTTTGTAAGTCTCCTAGATAACAGGCTAGGGTCTCCTCCAAGGAAATGACATCATTGCCTGCCCTTTGCTATGGGAACTGGAGGTCACAGGAAGAAGACGTCCTTGCCCATGAGCCAGCTGGAGGGGCAGGAGAGAGCATTCTGCACTGACTGGATTTCTTAAGCTCCCTCCCACTGTAGCATTTTCCTAACTCTTAAGTGAAGCAATGGTACAGATAACATTTGAAGCCCAATGCCTGAGAAAGGAAAATGATAAGTAGGTTCAAGGATGTTTTGTAGCCTCCTCCACCCTGGCCCCGTGATACAGTTAAGCTGAAGGGAAAGCTACACTTGCTTAAAGTGTCCTGGTGGTTGTGATGGTGCTGCCCTCTGCTGCCATCTCACGGTAAAGAACCAGTTAAAACAGCCGGTTAGTGAATGAGTTTAGGATTTACTTAATCTGAAAGAATTTGGAGAGCTGGGCAAAGACCCAGGTTAGGAAAGGAAAGCCTTCTGCCTTCAACCCACTCGCCCAGGGCCTGTCCTCATCCCCTACCTAGTTTCTTGTGTTCTTGCAGTGCTACCTGAAGCAGACACTTGCTTAGCCATGGTATTACACAGCCCTAAAAAGGTGCCTGGAAACTTCTGGATTGGCAAACCTCACCCAGCTCAGAGTCCTGTCCCTAGAATTGTGGGAAACCATTTCCTAATTTTTTTATGCCTCAACTTCAGCTAACTAGAGTTTTTTCCTTGACCTCAACCAATGCCCTGGCACAAGTTCACTCGCATACGTCCCTTTGCTCCCGGCGCTGGGTCAACTCCTGGTCACTCAGTAGGTAGTCATCAATGAATGTGAAGATTTCCTCGGGGGTGACAGGTTGCATGTAGCGTTCTCTGTCAATACCCTGCTTGTCAACCAACACCATGTTGAAGTAGGAGCGAGTGAGGCGCTGAAATTGCCTAGAGAGAGCAGCCCAGGGAGATGTGAGATCTTGTCTGGGCATCTGTCCCACCAGGCTCTACTACCCTCTTCCTTTCCCAGCTCCACTGATGGACTAGTTTCTTTCCAATCCTATCCCTTGTCTCCATCCCCTCCACTACCTATCTCAAGTCTCTTTTCTTTTCTAGGTTCAGATCCTAGTTTTGGTGCCTCTGTGTGTTCAGGTCTGCTAAACTGTCCTCACCCCACCTGGGGCAGCTTTGTTATTACCTGCTATTACCAGGCCGTGCTTCCATTGTAGGCCCCTTTAGGCAGGACAATCACATATTGCTGTGTAGGCTACACAGAATAACTCCAGGGGTCACCTGTCACTGTGCTGTATGTGCGTATCATACATGGTAGCCCTGAAGTTGATAAACACCACTTGGTTAGCTCTTCTATCTGTAGCTGCAAGTCTGTAGTTTCTCTCCTATGTTTCCTAGTCTGTCCTCTAATGGAGACTGAATCTTTCTGTCTACACTGAGACTGAGCCCTAGGGCAAATATTGTTTGTAGAACAGAGAGCAGCGATGGCTTTATTGGCCCTGAGCATATGTGGAGGCCTTGGACGGGTGATAATAGATAGATAATGAGAAAAGTCAACTTCTACCACCTGTCTGTCCCCTGTAGCCTTCTCTTTCCCCAGAAGCTGGCAGGTATGATTCATCTAAATGCCTTTGCAAAAGCACATTCCTGAAGTGCCTAAAGATGCCTTTTTGTTTCTTTGGAAACTGAAGGCATAGAGATGCGGCCAGAAGGCAACAGGATCACGGGACCATCTGAGTCAAGTTTGAGTCTAACTGTCTCAGCCTTGCCTGTGCTTCAGAGTCATCTAAATGCCTTTGTAAAAGCGCATTCCTGAAGTGGTTTTGGGGGCTCGGTCATTTGTATTTTAAGCCCCCATTTGATTCTGATGTCTTGCCAGAGTCAAGAACCACTTTCTGGTCTCACCTAATGCATCCGTAAGAGATCAAACACAAGAAGTTCCCCAAGAGAGTAGTGTCTGCTGGTTCCCTGCAACCCCCTGTTGCCAGTGGCCTGCCTAGGGTTTCTGCCCAACCCTGCCATGCAGCCTCCCAGCCTGGACCTGAGTTCCTCAATGATGTTGGCTGACAGCTGTTGCTCCCGGATGCGCCCCACCTCCTGAGGTGGCTGCCCCACCAGCTCGATGATGGTCACATGTCGCAGATCCAGTCCACAGGTGGATTTCTGGGAGGAGAGAATGTTTTTATGGATCAGGCCTCTGCACTCAAAACTAAGGCTACTTGGCTGATTCCTCCTGGGATCACATGAGATATGAGAAAGGAGAGGCTTCTCCCCCCAATGATCACATGATCGTGCTGTTGGGTGTACAATAACATTTTCCCTCTGCCACTCCTGAAGTACTTGCCCAACAGCATTTCCTTTATTCTTCATTCTACTGAAGTGTATGAAACCAGTTATATGATGTGGGATAGAAAAGAGAACTGTCATGACTAAATTGCAGAAACATAATCATTGCTTAGCTTTGCATAGGTTTAAAATGCACAGGTCCTTAATGGATGGCTAATGTGGTATGATAATAATGGCTATTGAATACTTAATGCCTCACGCTTTATAGAAAAATTCTAAGTTAACCTTCACAAGACTCCCGACAAGCTAGAGGGGGTCATTCTGATTCTGTAGAGGAGAAAGTAGCTTGTTCAAATAAGATACTGAACTGAGATTCAAACAGAAGGTTGATGCCCTTTGCCCAAGTATGTGCTCTTTATTGCTAGGCTTATATTACCAGGGTCTTCTCTCAGTCTCCAGGATTTCTCCAAAATAGTGCCCAGTGCTTTTTTCACTACCCTTCATTGTCTTCCTCACAGTGGGAAGCACACCCTGTAACCCCATCCTGGCTCTCTATCCTGCCTTGTTCTGCAGGATCACCCATTAGCCAGTTACCAGGGCAAGGTTTAAAGAGGCATTGAATATGCCCTGGTCTCCCACCCCATTTCATTTTTGGGCTCCCCTTCTTGTCCTTTTTTTTTTTTTTAAATAGACTTTATTTGTTTTTTCTTTTCTTTTCTTTTCTTTTTTATTCCCCTGGAGTTTTTGGCCAGGGCTGGGCTTGAACTCGTCACCTCCGGCACTTGGGGCTGGCACCCTACCCCCTTGAGCCACAGGCACCACCCCCACTCTTGTCCTTACCCCTCAGAGTTATGTCCTTGCTGGAAGGTTCCTATTCTTATTCTTGCTTTCTGTTCAAACTGGAGCTATCACCTATGTCTTTCTTTTTTAGATCCCTGAAGGGATGAGGTCCTCTTTGGTCTAGACCCCACCCAGGGTTCATTCTTTTGGTAAAACTACTACCATCATGGGTTTCTCAGTATTGACTTGGCAACATCTAAAATTCGACCTTTAAAAAACTTCTAAGTAGCTTTTTCTCTTATATGCGGATCAAACTCCTATAGTTCCCAAGAGCTGCTTCTTTTAGTCTTGCCAGTACACCCTAAATTCTCCTCAGAAACCCAGCCTGTTCTTTTAATAAGCTCTCATGGTCATATCTATTCTGTCCCATTTACCTCTTCCTCCACCACCAGTGACTTTGGCTTGGTAGCTCTTAGTACATTAAAAATCATCATGTGACTGTCTGATCTTACTTTGAGCTATCACAACACTTTTCTTTCTTTTCTGCTACTGATAGTGGTTAAGGGCACTGATTGTGGAGCAAGACTGCCTGGTTTAATCCCAGCTCTACCACTTACTAGCTAGTGGCCTTGCGAAAATTACTTAACCTCTCAACCCTTAATTTCCTTACCTATTCAGTGGGGATAATGATAGTACCCACCTCATAAGGGTTGTTGTGAGAATTGGATGAATACATGTAAAACTCGCAGATTAGTAGCACTTACTGCATAAATGTTTGTTAGTGCTATTATTCCTTGAAAACATAAACATGGTTAATTCCCAACATTTACATTTGATCCTGTCTTACAAGTCTCTACAGAGTGCTTTGTCATACCCTCTTCCCTTCTTTCACCCAGTCCTCTGCAAGTTACACCCACCACTCCACTGGCTTCATTGCATTTTCAGTAAAAACAAAGCAGTTTTAAAAATGGTCTGAATATGTATGACTATAGTAAAATCGATCAAATGCTATCCACAAAAAGTTTGAGGAAGTAGGGTTTGTGTTGCAGAGAGCAACTCTTTGTTTTGGAAAAGGAAAGGGGGTAATGCAAAGGAGCTAAACCCTCATTAGGGGAGTGGGACTCACCTGTAGCATAGAGATCTGCATTTTATAATATTGGTTGGAAGGATCAGGAGCTGAGATGATGAGGAGTCGCCGTTTCTCATAGAACTGATCCAGAAGACCAGCAGCCGAGTTAACATTGACATTAATCTTCATAGCTAGGGTAAAAGCAGATGATTGGTCAGACTATGGCCTTCTCCTTCATCTCAGCTTGGGTAACTTAACATTTTGAGGAGTTCCAGTCTTTCAGGTTAACTTTTTCTAGTAGTTTCCATTTCCCTTGGGGGAAATTCGGATTTTAAGCTCTTCCGTTTGGGGTAGGAGTATTCTATGGGGGAATGTTGACCCTTAAAATAGATACATCTCAGAGCCCCACCTTTTCACATCATATACATTGCTATTAGACTCTGTGCCATGGAAAGAGAACCCCCCAGTCAACATGTCCACTCTCTTCATTCCCTGGTTTCACTCACGAGCACAGATAGGTGGTGATCCTGACCACTGGCGGCTGGATTGGCAGACCCGGGAGGGGGTACCCTGGCGCTCATAACCTCCATCGCAGTGGTATTCACAGGTGGCACCATAATTATCCCCTGCTGAGGTGCAGGTGAGGTAGCCATGCTGTGGTGGTTTCAGAGTAGGGCACCGTCTCACTGTCAGGGAGAAGCTCAAGTTAGGGGTTATGATGTCTCTCATAGGAAAGAAAGGCTAAGAGGCTTCCCATGCTGGGCTCCCCAGATTAGGACACTTAAGGATGATTAAAACAAATGGCTTTTCTGTGTTTCCAATGGCTAGGAATAGAGTTGGAATTTTTCTTAAGGAATTAAATCTGAAATGCAGACAAACGTTCATAAAGTCTGGAAACACAGTGACTATACATGCATATTGTCATCAAAAGACTATCAGTCATAAAAGAACTTTATGGCCACCCTGTGTAATGATGATCACTTTGCAGAATTACTTTTAATAGCATAAGTAAATCACAGGACTCTTAAATGTCCATCAATGGGAGAAGGGTTAAGCAAATTATGATCTATATGATATTAGAGTAGAATATTATGCTGCCATTAAAATATTTTTGAAGAATTGTTAAATAAAATGGGAAAATTACTTTGTCTCAATGAAAAGTGAACAATGATCATCTATGATTGGCTATACAGTATGATTCAACTAAATATTTTTAAAAAATATGCATAGAAAAAAAGCCTGGAAGGAAAATACCAAAAGGTTAATAACAATTGTATCTGCATGATGAAGTAATAGATTTTTTTCCCCTTTTATATATTTCTTTATCAAAAGTTCAACAGTAAGCATGAATTATTTTTATAATTAGAAAAGCAAAACAAAACAATAAAATAACAAAGTAAAGAGGAAGAATCAGCAGGATTCTTCACCACCAATTTCAGCAGAGGTGATGACTGAGAATAAAGGCTGATTAGATTTGATCATTTTGAAGTCCAAGAAAAGAAAAAGATACAGAGTATCTTTGTGAATTTTACTCAGAAATAGAATGAGAATGTCCTGTTGGAGAGTCAAGTTTTCAGAAACACATAAATGCACATGTAATATAAGGTTCCTGAATGATCCTGTTTGGTGTACTTTTTCCTTCTCCCAGTATAAATGAGGTATGTCTACTTCAGGCATAGAAAGGATAGGGTTGTGGTGGGCTTCTAGAAGGTCAGGGCAAAGCAGGAATAATGAACAATGTGGAAGTTGAAAAATTCTTTCTGACCTTGTACTTTCACAATGAATTTGCAGCTGGCCCGGTTGTATGCTCGATCATAGGCAGTATAACGTATCACGTGCTCTCCTTCAGGAAATTGAGAGCCAGGCTCAGGTCCTCGAAGTGTCACCCTGCATGGGATGGGGCGAAAGAGCCACTGAGGAAAGAGACCTTTGGAATTGAGGTAATATCACTGTAGCCTCAGCTTGTGCAATTTTGGTGTGAGTAGGCTGAGAGGCTGGGAGAAGCTGTTGGGAGGCATCGGGGGCATCTGTTACCCAAGCTTACCTGGTGATGGTACCATCAGCAGAATCTTTCACCAAGGGTGGGTCCCAGTATACTTGAGCAGTCAGTTTCTCTGGTTCTGCCATTTTCTCACGTGAGTGAGGACAACGTATCTTGGGGGGATCTATGTCTGCCAAGGTAATCAATGAAGTGTTAACTTGTGGGCCCCTACCTTCCCAGGAGGAAACCCATAGAAACAATACCATACACCACTGGGTAGGGAAAACGTTCAAGGTGCTCAAGGAAACTGAGAGAAGAAGCCCAACTCCAGAGGAAATGATCATTTTGTTAAGCGTATGCTCAGGGTGCCACCCCCATAGTTAACAAGAATACCTTCTGTGGTGAGAATTCCACATCTTTTGTGGATATAATGTTAGGGTGGTTCTTTGCAGCAGGACAACTGGAGCAACTAGCATTTACCTACACATACAGGCTCGCCTCCACTCCATTGCCCATCTTCCATGCAGATTCGGCTGTGGTCACCTTCCAGGTGGTAGCCACTGGAACAGCTGTAGTCACACCGGGAGTCAAGAAGCACCCCATTTGTGCAGGTGTGAGTACCACTAGTGATGAATGGCAGTGCATGGCATCTGATCTCTAAGAGAGAACCAAGTGGCAAGCTCAGTGGCCTGTGGGACTGTCTGGAGTTTCCACAATGTTCATCCAACACAAAGACAGCCATATCAGAGACAGCAGAAAATACAGAAATTCCACCTGAACTGCCCTTACATTTTTGTACCTAACTGCCTTTCCCCCTAATTGTCTTTGTATTTTCATATTATAAAGTATAGCAGGTCTCTTGAGGGAGGTTCTCAAAGAAAGAAATTACTTGTCCAAGCCCGTGGACTTCAGAATCAAACGTAAGTTTGCATCCCTGCTGTATTTCTTAGGAGCTCTGTAACTTGGGAAAATAGCCTCATCTCTCTGCGTCTCAGTGTTTTCATCAATAAAATGTGGATATCTCATAGGATTGTTGTGCAGATTAATAGAGACAATACATATAAGCCTCTGGGCTCATTTAGGGCTTCAGCAACTGTTAATTTTCATCTCTTCGTCCTCAAATGCTTGATGCCCTGGAGCTCTTTGAAAGCTCCTTTTTGAGTATAATTTTGGCACTCCTACAGGCACTGCTTGCTTACCAGTGGAAGTGGGCTGATCCTCTACCCCAGTTAGAATACAAATCAGACTAGTGCCTGAAGGGCCAGGTGTGGTGGTATTTGATGGCAGAGGACTTTATGTGCTTTAGATACCACATGTACCAAAAGTGGAGCCTGCCACTGTGAATTAACAGTGAGCCTGTGCTTGTTAAAGTCTTGTTTGAGATACTTGATACTTAAGAGAAGTAGGCCATATATTCCTGTAGGTTGTTCAAGTTCAAATCCTGCATAAATTCAGTTGTTGGAGCTTTAAATAAAGATTTTATACAAACTATGTTCATTTTGCTTCTTGGCTAGACCAGACTAGTAGAATATTGCCTTTTCTGTTTTCCAGTATCCTTTATGAAAAGACCTATGTAAAAATGACCTCCTTGAAATCAAGGCCAAGAAAAAAGTTTGTCTGTTCAGATGAATTTGTTTGCTTAGTATCATATGACAGTGAAAACAAGAGATCCATAATGTTTGCTATTTTGTTTCTTATTAGAAAGGTCAAAGCTAGGTTTAGTGCTTCAATACAGTAATCAACTCATTCTAGTAACCTGGAAATATGTATGTCTCTATTCTTTTAACTGGTTTTATGTTCACTTGTAATTTTTAGCCTTATGTTTTGCAATTTTATCAAGCCAATTCAAATTCATTTAGGAAATGATGGGGCCTAAGTCCTGAAACAACTTAATTCAAGTCACCTGAAGAAGTGTGGTGACTGCCTTTTTTTTTCTGGCTATCAACCTTCTTCTCTTCTCCACAGCATCTTCTCTGACCAGCCCCATTTCCTCTGAATGCTCAGCACTTCTGCATCTAGTTACATGACATTCATATGCCCACATTATGTTTCTATCCCATTAGTCTACAGGCAGCCTGTGGGTACTTGAGGAAGTGAGTAAGCTCCCAAAGTGCCCAATATAGGGCACTGCATACATGACTGTCATATAAATGGTATTGAGCCACAGACATATGGACAGACAAAGATCAGCTGCTAAAAGGGTGTAGGTTGTGGAGCTTGACTAAGAGGTAGGGATTTGGAAGCTGAAGGGTAACATAATTTGGAATGTGACTGTACTACACATTAGCACCCTCATATTCTAACTTTCAGGATTCTTCTGATTTTCTGAAGAAAATGAAGACTAGCAGATACCACACAACTTTACTACTAAGGCATTCTAAGGTTGTAGGCCAGGAAGTATAGCAGGTAATCACAGGTGAAAAAAGAGTCTGATACTGCACATCCACAGGAGCTCCAGAAGCAGGCCCAGGTCCACATCAGGTCTCAGGCCCAAACCTTAGCCCTCTATGTGCACTCCTGGGCTCCCTGAATCAGAAAGGTTGTTTGCAATGTACATGCTGCTTAAGCAGTAACCACAGGGGGGGAATGGACTAGAATCTTAGCATGGGGAGAGGCCTGCTTGAGGGTCTGTGGAAAATTCTCAATTTGCACTTGAGAGAAGGGCATAGTAAAACCTCCAGGTATGTGCCCTCAGTGGCTGGCTGGTTGGCTTCTCTGGAATACACACATCAGCATGTGCACATATACAACTTACGCCTGCAGTAGGCAGTTCCAGACCAACGACGGCTTGGCAGGCATTGCACAGACCTCCGTCCAATCAGTCGAAAGCCCCGGTCACAAGAGAGCTCACAACGTGTTCCCAGACTGCTGTGGTAATTTCCTCCTCTTGGTGAGTAGCATGTGGCTTCTCCGTCCTGGATATTTAATGTATAACACCACCGGGGGACTATAGCAATAGAAGAAAAGTAAGCTAGAAGTACAATAATTAAGACAATGTGATGAAAGAATAGGCATATAGACGAATGGAACAGAATACAGAGCCCAGAAGTTGACCCACCCAAATATGCCAAAATGATTTTTGACAAAGTGGAAAAGCAATTGAATGGAAGAAAGATTGCCTTCAAGCACAGTTGTACTTCCACATGCAAAAGGAAAAAAAAAACCTACTTCTACCTAAGTCCTATACCTTATGCAAAAAACACCTATACCTTATGCAAAAGTTAACTCATAATAATGGACTTAAAAAATAGGAGAAGGGCGGTGCCTGTGGCTCAAAGGAGTAGGGTGCCAGCCCCATACGCTGGAGGTGGCAGGTTCAAACCCAGCCCTGGCCCAAAACTGCAAAAACAAAAAACAAAAAAACAAACTAAAAAAAATAGGAGAAAATCTCAAGGATCCAGGGCTAGGCAAGGAAGTTTGTTATGTGACATCAAAAGTAGAACTCGTAAAAGAAAAATGAATAAATTGGACCTACCTTGTCAAAACTGAACACTTTAGCTCCATGAAAGGCACTATTAAAGAGATGAAAGACAAGCCACAAACTAGGGAAAAATATTTGCAAGCCATACGTCTGTCAAAGGACTAGTATCTATGATACAGAATGAAGTCTAAAAACTCAATAATGAAAAAGCAAACAATCTTAGAACATGGGCACCAATCCAGTTAGACATGTCACCAAAGAGGATAAACCTATGGCAAATAAATACATAAAAAGATGTTTAGTATCAATATTCATTAGGGAAAATGCAAATTAAAACCACAGTGAGTTACCATTTGTATACCCATCAGAATGTCTAAATTTAACAACAAAAGCTGGCAATATCAAGAGCTGGTGAAGATGGAGAGAAACTGGAACTCTCATACATTGCTGGTGGATATGCAAAAATACAGTCACTTTAGAAAACATTTTGTAGCTTCTTATAAAGGTAGCACTGTACTTTCTTAAAGAAAGGTACATTTACTCTGTGACTCTGCAATCCTACTTTAAGGTATTTAAACAAGTAAAATGAAAACCTATAGCCACATAAAATGCTGTATGCAAATGTCTAAAGTAGCTCTATTCATAATTGCCAAAATCTGGAAACAACTCAAATGTCTCTCTATGAGTGAATGGTTAAACTAAATGAGGTTTTTCCATGCCAAAATAATGAAGTGCTGATACATGCAACAACATGGATGAATCTCAAATGCATTTTACAAGGTAAAAGAGGCCAGACTCAAGAGGCTACATATTATAGAATTCCATTTATATGACAAAATATAGAGACATATATAGGCAAAAATACAGTGATGAAGTACAGATCAGTGGTTGCCAGAGATCAGGGTAAAGGTAGGGGATAACCTCAAAAGGGCATTGCCTGGTAAATTTTTGAGGTGATGGAACTGTTTTGTATCATGGTGGTGGTTACCTGATCCCATGCATTTGTCCAAACTCAGAATTGTGCCCCAAAAGAGGGAATTTTACTGTATGTAAATTTAAAATAAGTTTTTAAAAACTAACATGAAAATGTGAGCTAGAGAGATTAAGGGAATGTGATATCAATGAAATCTGCTTAGGAATGAAAGCCCAATCCCAGTTCAGAACTGAGTACAAAAGGTTATAGGGTTGTTAAATCATAAAGGCATCATAAAGATTCCTCACTGGCTATACAAAATAAATGACTCTTCGATGGATTCAGAGTTTAAAGGGACACTTGTAAACAAGCAGAGGGCCACCTGTCTAGAGATGCATATAGAACATGGTGCAGATCTAGTAGACTAGGTTTGTGAAGGTTAAAGTCTCACGTGAGCTGATTCAGTTTCCAACTCCTAAGGGACAAAAAAGAGGGGGCTTTGGAAGAAAAAGTAGATGAGTAGCCAAAGGAACAAGGGAAGGCTAGAGCCTCTGCTTGAGTGCAGCTGGAGAATGAAGATGGATGACAGTGAGAAAACTATTCTTCAACCAATGCCACGCGTGAGATTTCCAGCATTAGTTTTGAGCTTGTGGCAGTGACACACGGCTGCCATCTGGAGACACTATCTCCAAATTACAGAAAGTCTCTTAAGCACTATTGTTGTAGAGCTGTTGATTATAAAGCCACAACACATGTCACAAAGACCTTATTTGGGAGACTGGGACTTCAACAATTACTCCCCTTCTATTTTTCTCCCATATTCTATTAAGGAAAATACACATCAGATTGGAACCGGGAGAACAAGCAAGAATGGTAAAGGGAAATAAAAGCCTCAGGATAAATGCTGAGACAGTCGGAGAGGTCCCAGCTATTATAAATAAGTTTCAATTTGCTGACCTGGAGGAATCCTGGCATAAAGACAAAATGTTGAAAGACCGAGAAGGGCAAAAACATAATCTCAATTTTCAAATAAGGAAGAAGGTAGCCTCTGGGAAGTATAGGCTGGTGACACTGATAGCACTGATAGCATAGTGTTCTAGAATATTTAAATATAAGGTTTATGGCAGTTAGAGAAGCAGTTATCTCCAGGAGCCTTTGGAAACAAGTAATTCCAGACTGACCTCATTTCCTTTTGGGTAGGGTCACCAGACTGGTAGAGTGGGAGAAGTGACGGGTACTCTTTGTGGAAATAAATGAGGCATGTGATTATGCTTTTCATGCCATTGATGTGGATGAGATGAAGAAATATAGGGGAGGTGAAAATACAGTTTCAAAGATTCATAACTGGCTGAGCAACTGTACCTAAAGAATGTTAATGTGAAACTGAAACTAAGAATGTGGTTAAATACTGCATGGCAAAATTGCCTGGTGGGGAATGTGTGAATCTTTACTGAGAATCTACTGTGTGCTAGGCATCACACTACATATTTTCCTTAGCATATACATCATCTCATAAACCTCTCCCAATAGCTATGTAAGGTTGGTAGGAATTTATCTGTTTTTTTTTTTTTTTTTGCAGATAAGGAGGTAATTTGCCCAGAGTCCCTCAGTAAGTAAAGGGGCAAAGCTTGGATTTGAATCTAAGCTTTGTCTGCTCTAAAACTCATGTCCTTTCTAACTACAATATCTGCCACTTCATCATGATAGGCTGCTATTTTGAAGTAAACATTGACCTTGTTGAATAGGTAATATATCCACATGGCTCAAAAACTCCAAAAGTATAAAAAGTTGCATAATAAAATGTCTGCCTTTTACCTACTTAAGTCCCCTCCCAAAGAACCACTGTTAATAGTTTCTTTATGCATATAAAGCAAAGGTTGGCATAGCTCGCTATCTTTCCCCTGCTTTTTAACACACAGAGTAGCATTATTATGCCCAATTTTGCACAACTTAATGATGTATTTAGAGATCTTTTTCCATCACCACATAGCAAGCATGTGATTTATCGAAATCAGTGATTTTCAACTGGTGTGCCATGAGACGATCTCAGATGTGCCATGAAAAATTTTAAAGATCCTTAATTAAATAATTTTTGAAAGAAGTTCAAAGCAGAATAAGTATATTATATTGTTTATTCTATCAACATAATTTAAGTGTGCTGTGGAAGTTTAACTATAGGTTCAAGTGTGCTGTGAAGATAAAAAAAAGGTTGAAAAACACTGATCTAAATGAAATAACATAAAATATATAGCACAGTGATTGGTACATAATAGGTGTTTGTCCAGGGTCAAAAATCTGGAAGGTGGAGGAACTGAGATTTGAACTCAGGCTTGTAACCTCTGCTTTCTGTAGCTATTCATCCATCTCTTTTTAGGACATATGAAGAAAAAAAAAGTGCTGACAACAGGGTTGAAAGGGCCTTCTTTGTGATTATCTTCAGATAACCCAGGCACCATGACTGGCTTGCCCAGGGATGAGGCAAGCTGTGAGGAAAGCAGCAGCTCAGCGAACTGAGGGCAGACTTAAGAAAAGGGTTTCTGACTTCAAGCTAGGAGTTAGAATAAGGGCATGACAGAAAGTGTGAGATGAGTGAAAATGATAGCAAATGACATTGTAGTTTCCTCTAAAACAAGGATCTGATTTTCTACTGGCTAGTTCTTTTCTTAAACAATGAGTTAGATTTTTGATGACCGAGATAGATTGAGCATGGCTTTGGAGTCAAAGACCTGGGTTAAAATTCCTGCCGTGCCACCTCCAAGTTCCATCTCTCTAAATATAACTTACCTGAGCTTAGTTTCCTGATCTGTAAAATGAGGGATAATAAACCAGTTCATAGGGCTGTTGTACAAATCAAATTAAATTGAATGCATAAAATAACTAGCCCTATAAATGATATTCCCTGAGTCAGTGTCTGGATTTGAGCTACTGTCTCATCCTTCTTCCAGCTACAACTCTCTATGGCTTCTAGTGTTAGTTTTAAGCATGTGACCTGTGATGCACAACATGATTTGGATATCATCTCCAACTTATGGAAACTTCCTAAGCAGTACAGTTGCAGAGCTGCTGATTATGAGGTCACAAAGACATAACATGAGAGGCTGGCTCCTCAGGTTGTTATTTTCCTGGCCACCCTCTCCCTCTCATTGATAACCTCATTCCATTTCTTTTATGCCCTGAGATAAGTCCCTAAGAGAGCTATGAGACTCTAGATCCCAAGGCCAAAATCTGCTATACAGCTTGTATTTTTCTAAAGGGCTTTCTGTTCATTTAAAAATAACCAATGAAGAACGTTAATGTTAACCATAGGGCTACCAGACCCCTTGAAATTACCATGTGCACCTTTTTTTTTTTTTTTTTAAATCTATGAACCTCTTCCATTTATAGTTTTCTATAATCTGGCTTCTGCTCTCAGTATGCCAATGGTCAGCATCTACTTTTTACATGGTTTGGTGGGTGTGGCACACATGTTCCTTCTGTTAAATAAAGAATTACTTTGTTGAGAGTAATAAAAAGTAAACCAAAGAAGCAGTACATAATCAATACCAAATGAATGGTTTGGACAATAAACATTTATTTCATAGGAGGTACATAGTGGGTACTCAATAAGTATTCAGTGAAATAATGAAGGGGCGAGGAAAAGCTCAGTGTGGTCTAAGTCTGTCTGGGAACAAAGCAAAGTACCTAGGCTGAACATAGATTACATGTGGGGAGAATGAATAGGTAAGGAGTTGTTGGGCTAGAGCTAGACTGAGGCCACATTCTGGTTAAAAATGGTCACTAGGTTTGGAGAAGGGAGAAACATGAATCAGAGAATCTAGTTAGAGGTAACTGCTATGATCCATGTATGAAATAAATGTTTTAATCCCATGGATTAATAAAGAAAGGACAAGTCTTGGTGACTGATTGTGAGACGTGATGAGGAAAATGGGCTGCTAAAGGTGATAGGGGCTATTAGAGGTGACGTCAAGATATTTTGAAGTCCAAGTAACCAAGACAATGATGGTACCATTATCTGAAGTAAGGTCAGCTCCTAGAACTTTTTTCAGGCAGGGTGAAAGAAATTTGTTTTAGACATCGCCAAATGGAAGTGCCCAGCATCAGTTGAAGTTTAGGAGCTCAGGAGATGGGTCAGAGTTGCCAAAATTTAGATCCTGGCCTCATTCTCTTTGTTGTCACCACCGGAGAGCCCATATCCTTTCTTAGTTTCATCTGTAGCCAGAATAGTGAAATGTCATGGAGCCCAAGGAAGGGAGGTTAAGAAGAAAGAGACATGCTCACTACTGCTAGAGGGACTGAAGAGTGTAAAGCTTCTGAATCACAAGAAAGGTCATTTCCTGATCTGTAAAATGAGAGATAATAAACCAGTTCATAGGGCTCTTGTACAAATCAAATTAAATTGAACGCATAAAATAGCTAGCTCTATGAATGACATACCCTAAATTAGTGTCTGGGTTTGAGCTACTGTCTCATCCTTCATCAAGCTACAACTTGCTATGGCTTCTAGCGTTAGTTTTAAGCTTGTGACCTGTGACACACAACTGCCATCTGGAGATATCATCTCCAAATTATGGAAACTTTTTAAGCAGTACAGTTGCAGAGCTGCAGATTATGAGGTCACAAAGATATACCATGAGAGGCTGGCACCTCAGGTTGTTATTTTCCTAACAACCTAACAATTTCTTCTGGTTGTTATTGGTCATTGGGAGAGAACTGTGATCTTTAAGAGTTGTCATTTCAGCTTGGATATCTGTGTGTGGGTGGGAAATAGACTATAGGGAGTTTATGAGTTAGTGGGTGTTGAGATAGTAAGCGGGTGGGGAGCATTTGGCAATGAGAAGGAAACAAGTAGACAGTAGCTAGAAAGAAGCACAGAGGAATCCAAAGCTCTGATATTTTCTCTATTAAAGCCATTTTCTCAAAGGCCAACAGTTGCCAGATAAAATGTTTTCTCTTAATTTGATCTCTTTGTCATATTTGACACAGTCGATCTCTTACCACTTCTTTTCCCTAATACTCTCTTCTCCTGTGGCTTTTAAGACATGAAAGAAACCATCCCATTCTCCTCCTACATGACTGACCACTAGCTCTCTCTTTTTCCGTTGTTGGCCCTTTTCTCTTACTCATATCTAGAGATGTCTTCTAAGCCTCTGACCTTGGCCCTGTGCTCTCTCAAATAGCCCAACCATCTAAGCCTATGCCTCATGAAGCTCCATCTTTCTACTCCCAACTGCTTACAAAATAGGACATCTTTACCTAAATGATTGTCTTTTTTAACCTTGTCTTTCTGAGAGGGGTCTTATAATTCTCGCAGAAAGTCATAGTGGATGCTTTCAGGTATCAGTTGCTCTCTTAGCCTCTTGGTACATCTAATCTGTACCACATCTTGTCATCTCTTTCTTTGAAACATCTCTGGGGTTCATCCTTACTCTCTATTTTTCCCACTACCTTTAATAATCTCTAGGCAACATTCCTGTAACTGGTTTCTGAAGAGTCCTCTTGACTCAGGCTCTATGCCTCCCAAATCTTCTTTCTGTACAAAATAACTAAGTTAATGTTCTAAAATTACAATTTACTGTCATTTTCCTGTGCAAAAATATATGATGGCTTCTCATATGTGTAGCTTCTAGTACAACAGCTAAACCCTTCTGCATGGCTTTCAAAGCATAGAAAGAGAGAATCAGAAACAGAAGGGATATTAGATATCACTTGGCCTAACTTTCGTTATAATGCAGGAATGGCTATTCAGCGTTCTTAGATAGTCCACCTGCCTGTCCATAGATCCGTAGATCTCTCCCTAGGTCATGGAACCTTTCCTAATTTGGTCTTGCTCTTTATATTTTCCTTCCTTCCTTCCTTCCTTCTGAGACAGAGTCTCACTTCATTGCTCAGTCTGGAGCTAGAGTATAGTGGGGTGATCATAGCTCTCTGCAGCATCAAACTTCTGGGCTCAAGTGATCCTCCTGCCTCAGCATCCCCAGTAGCTGGGATTGTAAGCATGTGCCAGCATGCCTCACTAATTTTTAAATTTTTTGTAGAGACAGGGTCTCACTATGTTGCCAAGGCTGTTGAACAGCCTCCAGCAATCCTCCTGTCTTGGCCTCCCAAAGTGATGGAATTACAGGCATGAGCCAGCATACCCAGTCTCAACTTTTCTTTTCTACTATTCTTTCCATAGTTCATCTTCTCTAGTCAGGCTGGTTTCTTCTTAGCTCCCTCCTCTTTCAGCTTTGTTCTTACCTCCTTATCTTTAACCATCTGCCTTGATGAATGCTTTCTTTTTGCCCTTTCCAGTTCTCAAAATCCTGCTCATCATCTTAGGCCTAGTCTAAACATCATCTCTCATTACCCCTTTCCTGACTTCTTTATCTTAACTCCTATTGCATTTACTGCTACAACACAGCTTCACACTTACTTGCCCTACACATGCTAATTTTATCTTCCTCTTGACCCCAACAGAGCATAAGCTCCTTGAGAGACATAAAAACTATATCCTAGACTTTATATCACCCACAGCTTGCTTTCAATAGGATTTTTCATAGAGTAGATACTTAGTCAATACTTAATGATTAATAATAGATAACCTTCAGGCTAGAGAGGTGAGGTCACTAGGTCAGTAACCAAGTTCATGATTAGAAATCACAGGCCCTGATTACCTGTGTGGCAGTTTTGGGCACATATGAAGCAAACCTGATAAGGATGCTTCAGGGATGGACCTAGGTCTCAGGCCAGAAAAAAACCTTCTTAAGCTTGAGAAACAGAAAGCATTACCTCGGTAGTCCAGGGAGGGAGCCTGTGGAACCTCTTCTGCATATACTTCATTATAGCTTTCATCTGGATAATAGCCTGAACCTAGAAAGAAGGAGACAATATCAAGATGGTGTCTTGATTTCTCTCTCAAATCCTTCCCAACCTCCCCCACCAATCCAACTTTGTTCCTGAGGACATGGTGCTCCATGGATGGGTCAGGAGTCAGGTGGATATTTTGTGGGGGAAATTTTGCCTTGTAAGTCATCAGAACTATTGTGCGCAATCTTCAGCACCTCAGGTGCACATAGGGCAAGATCATGCTCAGGAGGCTCACTGGTAGGACTACAAAACTCCATTCATAAGAAAAAATAATCAAACTTGTTGGTCATTCATCAATTCTGTCAGTCTGGCCTATATATGTATATGATCCATTTCCTTGATGCAATACATGAGTCTTGGTGAGACACTGATGACCAAGCTCTGAGGATTGGCCATCGGTCTAGGTAGGAGGAAAAATAGTGTCTTCTCCCTAGTGACAGACCTGCTTGGCAGTCCTCAGAGTGAAACAGTAACTCAAGCTCCCATTAGCCCACAGGGCATGAGCCTTTTTGCTGCTTAATTGCCATTGCTGGGGGCGGCATGCCAAGGCAGAAGAGGGATGGTTGAAAAGGTAAGGAGAAATGAGAACAGTTTCGTGAGGACTTTGTTCTTGTTAGGAGGAAAGAGACGCCAGAGTCCTTTGGATAAATTTCCTGTTTCTCTAATCAGCAGGAGCTTTAACAGGGAGCTGCTGAGCTAAAGAACATTCCTAATCTACTTCCGTCCAGTTAAGTGGTGCAGTCCCTGGTGGAGGCAGGTCTGCGGCTGCCTGGGAGACTAAACAGTATGTTCCACTAGACGGCAGGAAATCGGTCATGAATGCGAACTAATTGGAAAATAACTTGGTCCTTTCCGGAGAGAAATTTCCGGAAGCCCTCCTTTCAGCCTCCCTGAGCCCTAATGCACGCACAAGAATAGGGAAGCCAGTCGTGCTGGAGTTAGAAGATAATTTCCCATTTCCAGGGGAGGGTGTGCTTCCAGGACAGGACTGGGTTTTAGTGCAGGAGCCCTTTGGCCTGTGTAAACACTCAGACCACAAGCTTGCCTCCTCACTGGGAAGAGGCACCGGCCCCCTGCACTGAAGGGCGGAGCAGAGGGCTAGATATGAAGCTCCTCCATTCCCCACAAGACCAGACTGGAGGTGGGGGGAGGTGTTGGGAAACCAGTCCAACTTGGTGAACAAGGGAATGAATCAAATTGAAAGTTTGCCCTATGAAATCATGTCCTTGTTGGTTTGCCTCCGTTCCAAAGGAAAGAGTTCATTTTTTTCTCTTCCCCTTTCTTTTTCCCCCTGTTTTCCCATTTAAGTTCTTTTTCTGGCTCCGCTTTATTTCCCCCTAGGCCTCATCTCTCCTGCTCTCTCTTTTCCCAAATGGAAAGTTTCTTTGTGTGTGTGGGGGTCATGGAATTCTTGTCAGCTGTTTCAGTTTAGTATTAGTCTCAAAGTCTTACAGCTCCTGTAAACAGGAAACCAGATGTGGGTGATTCCCTAAAGTATTAGGCCTCCCTACTCTTGTTATAGAGCTGTCTTATGTAGAAACGCTCAGCAGGGAGCAAATAGCTGTTTACTAGAAGAGAAAATGGGAGTGTCAGTGGCATATGGCCAAATAACAGTAACACAAGGACAACAATGACTGTTAACATTACTCAGCTTGACTCTGGGTTAAGCTTATTATGTATGTTCACTCATTATGTCACCATAAAATTTCAGTAGGGTAGACATTAGTATTACTCTTCAATGTCCAGAAGAAGCCGCAGGCTCAGAGGAATCAAGGGAGTTGTTCAGTATCTCACAGCTAGTAAGTAGTAGACTGGGCATTCCAGCCCAGGTCTGTTTGATCTCTAGTTACCAGACTCAGATACTTCGCTAAAGATGGTGGTTAGGGAGAGCTTTTGACAATGTCCAGCAGGGATGAAAATGCAAAGCCTTTCTTGCAATCCAGCTTTTTAAATTGTGTGGGGGATTGAAGGCCACCAAGTATTTTACATCATTCCAGAGTTATAGGGGATATGGGAAAACCTAGGGGAAGATTCAATCAGATAATTACAGTGTCCATCGGGGTGTGGAGGTAGCTGGGCCAGTGCCAAGTTTGCTTTGTGCTGGGAATAAGCTCAGGCCCCCTTATCACTTTAAACCTTTCCTCACTTTGCCTATCTGTTTCTGAAATGTTGGGATACTGAGATGGGGTATAAGAATGAACCTAGAGGGACTACTCCCTACGTTATTCTATGTCCTTGTCCTACTTCAGCCCTGGGAGGAGGGAAGGGCTTGGGCAGCATTCCTCAGCTTCTTCAGGTCAATCGGTGGCTGATTACTTTGTGGTCTGTTACTGGTTCCTTCAACTTCCACAGCATAGTCTGGCCCTTTAGGCACTGCCCTTCACAAAGTTATTATTGGACATGTAATTAATGAAGACTATTTTAAGATCCACATTAATGCTTGGCTTATGATAACAGATACAGTCTGACTTTCTGAGCTGCACAGATATGCTGATACACACTTTTAACTCACTCTTAGCTTTATTTATATTCTTAACCCTTCCCAATCCTTGGACCCTTTTCCTGATTAGCCCTGAATCCATACTTGTGTGCTTTCCTCGTACCATGCCCATTTGAGGACAAGGCTATCGAAGTGAATAAAACAGTCTTGAATGCATAGAGTGTGTCAATAAATATTTGTTGAATGAATGAATGAACAAATGCACAGAGGTAGGCCCAGAAACTGAGTTAGCAATGTAGGGAAAGATCACTGAAACTCCAAATGCCTCTCATGCAGCCTCCTAAGAATAGAAGAGGGCAGCATGAGTGGGTCTGCAGGGCTGTCAGAGATCTTACCAGCCTAGGCTTGTCGAAGGAGTGAGCTGCCGATTCACTAGGGTAGATATTACCCTAGTGGAATCGGGTAGCGCCATCTTTGCAAACATCACTTTGAGAACCTTAAATGAATATAAATTTAAAAAAATCTACTTTTGCATACCATGTGGTGTTCAAAATTGGCCTTTGAGCCATCTAATCTCCCTTCCTTTAGTCCTGTGGTCTTCAGCTGGATTTTGGTCTTCTGTACTTGAACTGAAGCTAGGGGGAGGTTGTGTGAGTTGGGGGCAGCTACATATTTATCACCCGGAGACTTGGGGCTCCTTTAACCCCAAACAGTGTGTGCTTTGCCAAGGGCTTGACTTGAATTTTTTCATTTCAATGTCAGCCCTTGTGTTTCACCCCCTACAAAGCCAGGTTAAGCCATAGAGGGGAAGAAGTTTGCATATTTGTTTGAAAGCTTGATGCAGCTGTTCCAGAAAAACAGAGCTACTGCCAAAGGCCTCCACCAGGAGCTAAGGGCATGTGGAAAATTTTAGCTGCAATGACTGTGGCTGTGATGGGAGTAGTTTGTTATTTACTCATCTCTGGATATTTTCCTAACCCCATTGGTTGGGCCTTTCTCTTTCCCCGACTCTCCCCAGCCCCTGTGAGGGCAGACAGTGCAGGCCACAGAATATTCTTAGCACTTGGAATGCCAGCTGTGCCCCATAAAAAGCCTCTGTATGCCACCTTATTATCCTTCCCTCATGGATCTCCCCTCCCCCTTTCTCTTTCCTCACCGAGTCTGTTCTCTTCAGCTCCCTATGTCTCCCAAGGTGAAGGGTGAAGTGTTCAGGAATCCAGAAATCTTCATCCCTTCTGAAGTCATAAACGAATCAGAAGAGACTGGGGAATTCCTCATTAAGAGAATGTGATCTGTATTGCCATTAACAGTTTTGGCAGAAAGGTGCTATAAAAATCTCATTTTATAAAATAAGGCCAGGGAGAGAGTGGGAGAGAGAGAGAGCTAGACACACAAACACACATGCGTGTGCACACACACACAAAATGGAAGGAACTCTGATGGATTCTTTTTTCCCTTGAAAAGATTGCCTGTCTCCCTTATTTTTATCTAAGTGAGGTATGTGGTTTAAGGCCTGTTTTTGTGGTCTTGACGAGGGTATTTGACTCATAAAGAAATTGATATTAATAAAGATTAAACTCATAAAAAAATTCATATTAGAGGTTGGTTTTCAGGAAACTAAGTGGAGAAGTAAGAAAGACAATGGCCTCAAAGGTGATGTCCTGTCTTCTCCTTTTTGTGCTTGCCTAATCTATTTTCAAATATCTCTTGCTAGGGTGCCCCAACAGCCTCCCTTGGTAGTCTGTTGCAATGTTTAACCATCTTTAGTGCCCTTTAATAGTTCTTCTCTGTATCTAAGATAGAGGTCTCTCATTGTAGTCTAAGTACTAATCTAGGCCCTGCCCTCCCTGGAAATAATGGATAACAGCTCCCAGAACTTACCTGCGTACCATGTTGGTGTCACTGCTGGAGTTAGGAAGAGCAGCAGAGAGAGAGCTCCTCTTTGAGTTAGTTGGCTTGCCATCCTTGAAAGGGAGAGTTAGGGAGATAAGAATACAGGTATGTAACCTGAAGTACCAGGGCAAAGGAAAATGACTTTCAGAAGTCAGCCATCAGTGAGTTTCCATAAGTGAGGGAAAGCAGAAATACAGCTCCTGGGTGGAAGAAGATAAATGTCAAAATTACTGAATGTCTGTTATATTGCCTCCCACATAAGGATCTTCCACCTTATAGAATGATATGACTTTATTTGTTATTTATGGCCTCTTTTCGTCCCAGGAGTAGGACATAAAATGATCAATCTTCAACAGACTTTGGTGGGATCCAATGCAAATGTTCCATGGTCCAAGTTACAGAGAGGGACACTGAGGTACTGAAACTAAAATAAGGCCAAAATAAAGTCACATACAACCAGAATGTAATCTGGTGATCTAAAGGCTTCCAGTTAATGGTTTTGTCCATTCAATTAGCATTTCCTAAGCACTTATGTTAGCATATATGGTCTAAGAGCTTGAACTCTGGAGTTACACAGATCTGGATATAAACCAAATTTTGTCACCTATTGGCTGTGGGGCCTTGGACAAATTCCTTAACTTCCCTGAGCCCATATATCCTCATCTATAAAATGGGATTAATAATAGTATCTACCTCAGAGAATAGATTATTGCCTGGCACATAGGGAAGCAATTATATATATATATGTAATATAAAGTTAGTAATAATATTGTCTAATAATGTTGTCAAAATATGTGTATATATTAGACAATTATATATTAGACATATTGTCTAATATGGGTGTATATAGGTGCCATATATGTGTACATATGAGTGTATAAATGTACACATATACATAATATGTGTGTATATACGTTAGATAAAATTATGACTAACTTTGTATTGGGCAGGACTGGATGTTTCCTCTTCTAGTCTCCCAGGCGATAACTACACTCTGGCTCTTTTCATAGCTTTGGGTTTTGAGGCTTAGTGGTTTGGTAGTGGCTTCTGGCTTTCAAGTCTAGCCTCACCTTCTAGTTTTACCGTGCTGAGCCAGCAGGAAGTCAGCGTGAGGTTGGGGAGGACCTACTGAGGTACATGAGGAGAGGGTGAGGAGGCTCTAGGTGCCCTCTCACTTCCTGCCCTGTCCTCACTCTAATGGGATGAAAGTGTTGTGGTTCCCAGTGGTCAAATACTTCATAAATGACAGTATGACATACTTGACAACCCATTGGTATAAAGTGACCACTGGATCTTTCAGTAAGCTTCCATTTACCCACACGCTTTCAGTGAAGTGCTATGCTCAGGGGGGCAGTCAGTCCTAGAAATGGAGAAACAAAAAGATGGCATATTCTGGCCAGAGTCCGTAAGGGGAAGTCCAAGAAAGGCAAAACTTTATTTCCCAATTCATTGCTATTTGGCTTCAGATTTTTTTCTAGAGAGCGACAAGGAAAGTGACAAAAAGTGAAGGAGGCGAGGAAGGTAGAAATATGTGAGAAGGAAGCTAGAAAGAAAAGCAAATCGGACAGAGCTAAAGGAAAGAGATGGATACAAGTAGAAAGAGGCAACAAAAGGAGCAGAAAGAGGAGATTAGAGAGAGATCCATAAAAATGAACAGCTAGATAACTAGTCACTGACCCCTCTCCCACATCTAGCCGTCTAGCCTCCATCCAGTTCTGGAGCAGGGGCTTTCCTTCTTTATTTTTTTAATTTTTATTAAATTATAATTGTGTACATCGAACATATTCTTCTTAGCAAAGTATCTCAAGAATGGAAGAAGAAGTATCCAATGTACTCAGCCCTACTATGGGGCTTTCCTTCTTTAGACTCGACATTCTGAGGCTGTGGACAACTTACCTGCCCAGCTCCTCCCCAATCTCAGACTGAAAACGTGACTCACCGGAGTCAATCATCCTTCTGCTGTGGGCTGAGAAGGTAGCGGGAACATGTGTTTGCAGCTAGGTCACAGCATAAACGAAACGCAGCATATGATTCAGTTTCATGAAAGAACTCCCCACCTAACCTCAGTCGTATTTCCCAAGTCCCAGGTCTCTTTATCCCCTCCGTGGTTGTGAATTGGGGTAATATAATGTGGTGGGGTTAATTGCAAATCTTACCTGTTGTATGGTCTTTTGTGCTTGCTTTCTCTGGCCTCCTCTTTTTCCTTCCTCTCTGCTCTTCTCATCAGTTGGAAAAAACCTTCTATTTTAACATTCCTAGAACGAGTGGCTCCTGGTCTGTCTGGGCCTCCGGGATTCTGTTAACACTGCCCAGATGTTAGGACGTCCGCATCTGCCAAAAGTTTCCTTAAAGCTGTATTATCCCCACAGTTATAGTTGTTCCTCCTTCAGAGAAGGGTTTTACAGAGATGGGAGAGAAGGAACGTAGGGATTAGAGGAACTCAGTTCGTCTGCTGGGGAAAAGGGGGCAGTGTGAATGGCACTGGCTCTAAGCCCGTGAGTCTGGTGATGACTAACAGAGGCTGGCTGAAGGGCCTCCAGAGATGTGTTGCACTGAAGAACAATTTTTGTGACTCAGCATGACATCAGGATTGAATGAAAAGGAATTTCACAAACTCCAAGGAGAGGGGAAGAATGTAGCTGCCTTTGACATTCCCTAGAGATTTCTCCTGTAATTCCTTATACTCTTCAACTCTGAGTTGCCTTGCCATCTATATGTTACAAGGCCAGTTATACTTTGAAACCCCCACTCTGGTGATATAACTTATCTGGACTTTAGTTTCTGATAAGATTATGTTGTTTACAAAAAGCACCACGTGCTTCTTGCTTGAAGAATCAAGATCGATGTCCCATATTAAGGATGGAGGGGAAGCATGCCTAGAGAGAATTTAGTGGGAGGCTCTTTAAGTGAATCTGGATGAGACGTGCGTGGGGAAGATTATAGCTACTGCTAAACTGTTGCCAATGGTCTCTGATGGAGGACTAACATTTCTCTTCACTAAGCATGCTTTCTTTATTTTAGTATTTAACAATGAAAGTATTCTAGCATAGTATAGACCTACTCCTTACAGTCTTCCTCCTCTCACAATTTACATTTCCATCTGTTGAAAAATAAGTGGTAGTAGAAGAAAAATGGTAAAATTGATGTAGAAAGGATTTCTCCTCTGTGTGTGCAAGCAAACTGCTAACCCTTTCTCAGTCATCAGGGGAGGAATTGCACTTACAGTAATACAAAATTCAGAAGCGAGCCTGAGTCTACTTCATTTCCAATCCACCCATCACAAATATGTATTGAGTATCACCATGTGTTCAACAGTGTGACAGCAATATAAAGAAGCTGAAGACATGATCTTAATCTCCTTTACTCAATAAATTTATAAAGCATCTATCATGTCAGGAATGATGGGTACAGTGATGAACAAGGCAGACAAATCCCTGGCATCCTAATCTATAATTAATTCCACAAATATTTGTTGAGCATCTGTTATGTACCACACATTGTTCAAGGAAGAAACATCAGTGGAAAAACAGACAAAACTCCCTGCCTTCGTGGAATAGAGGAGACAGACATCAAACAAAAATGTTCTTAATTATAACTGTGTGTGTTTGAGGAACCTTTGTTGGTCATCCACTATAAGCTAATTACTGAGGACACTGTACTGAAAAAGAAATGTGTGATCTTTGATCATTTGGAGCTTATTCACCAGCTACCACAGAGTTTGTGTTTAGTATGGGAGAGAAGGGGCACACAATCAATTAGAAAACAATACAACACCATGTGGTAAAAAAGCACCAAAAGCTATAATATAGACTTAGAGGACTCTGGGAGGAGGTTAGAGGCAGGGGCATCTGGGAAGAGGTTGGCCTTGGACTACTTTGAGGCAAAGCAGATGACATTAACAAGAGCTCATTGTTAGGTCAGAGGATGAGGGGCTGGCTGGTTTGAGGGTTCAGAGAGAAAGGAAACACAGTTGAATAAATGGGATAGGGCCAGAAAATCAAATATAGAAGTGTATTCTAAACTCATGTGCTAGGAAATAGTGAATGTAGTATGTTTGTGTGTGTGTGTGTGTGTGTGAGAGAGAGAGAGAGAGAGAGAGAGAGAGAGAGAGAGAGAGAGACAGAGAGAGAGAGAGAACACACAAAGTAATAAATTCTACCAAGGATGTTTTCTTTCTAAAAACCCCCTTTGTTGGCTCCTCCTTATTGGCATGGGGTACAGTCTAAACTCCTTAGCATGGCATAGTATGCCCTCCCCAAGACAACCCCCAACAATTTACTCAGTCTAGCTTGAACAATTTACCCCATGACTGCCCATATTCTAGACACTGCTTGCTCTTCCTTTCACACTGTGGTACCTTTGCACAGACATAGTTACTCTACCCTGTAGAGCCTTCCCTCCTTTCTTGGCCAGTCAAAATCATATCCATCCTTGTGCTGAGAAGCTTCTTCCAGCCCATCCCAGCTAGAGGTGGCTAATTTGTCTTCCTTTCCTCTCACTACCCTTTGTCCTCAATTATAGGACTATAGGTATGCCCTCCACAGGACAAACCCCAACTATTTCCTCAGTCTAGCTTGAACAATTTACCCCATGACTGCCCATATTCTAGACACTGTTTGCTCTTCCTGTTGTTGTCACTGTCTTTACTTATCTCTGGCTCTTATTAGACTGTGAGTGCCTAGAGGGCAAGAAACTTGTCTTAGCCTTCTTCCCATCCCCAGCCCCCAACACAGAGACTAGCATATGTTAGGGCAAGGATGCTGCATAAGGCCTCAATCCCACTTAGAGCTAGAAGGGATGGGACAGATGGCTGACAGAGAGAGGTTAAAGAAGAAAGTGAAGGGAGAGAATATGGAAATCATAGGGAGATCAAACTAAGGGGATGTGTGAGAGGAGAGGGACAGCATTCCTGTCAAGCACTGGGATGAATAATATGACGAGCTCACCATAAACAGATGGGGTTAATTAAAGAGCAACATTTCTGCAGCATGTACTATGTGTGGAAAACATTATGTTTAGGCACTATGGGGATAGAAAGTTCAATATGTGTAAAACACCTCTTTGTATGGTTTGGTTGGAAAGATAAAACAAAGACAAAAAGATTGATAATATCTATATATAGTAAATTTCTTAAAGTTATTGAAGTCCAGTACCATTTTCAACTATAAGACTTTCAATCTGAAGCCTCTCAGAAGTCAGTGTTGTTTTAAGAAATATTAGATATGGAAACTGATGAACCTAGGGGAGATCTCAGCAAAGCTTAACAAGGTTAGATTAGAAACAACTTTCTTAGAAAATGGACATGGAATTATGAATTTTAATACCATTCAAAACTATTTCTAATTTCTTTGTGTCCCAAACTGTACATTATGAGCTTTTTTGATGAAGATAAGATGAGAGATGGAAAGAGAGGAAAGGATTCATATAGAATTCAAAAGGAGTAGATGGAAAAAAATGAATGAAAAATAGACACGAAAGAGTTTCAGAGAAAAAAATGGGAATATATATAAGATAATAAGAATAAAAATATATTACAGAAGCTAATTTTTTAAAACTGTAGGTATGAGTTAACTGTTTCAATGAACTGTTTAAATGATGAGGTATTTGATGGCTGTAACATAAAATGAGATTTTAAGAAAATAAGTAGGAGTTGCTTTTAAATTCCATGATAAGCACTTAGCCAAAGGTAACTGAAGGAATGCTAGAAAAGGGATTAGAAAATGAAAATGGTAACATTATTATGTGAATAAAAGATAAGATGTATTCTGAGGGAAATGGTTGATGTCTCTTCCCTGGTACCTAAGAAAGAGACTAGGAATATCCCAAGATATCCGGCAACTTAATTTTTCTGTTTTATAACAGTGTGATAGTGGGATGGCTTAGACATTTAATTAATTAATTAAATTAATTAAATTTAATTAATTTCAGTAATTTATTGAATTCAGTTATTTATTTAATTTCAGTAATCAATCCCTGAGTAACTGCTAGGTGGTTAACCCCCTGGCCTATCTATGACCTCAAGGAGCAGTCAGCTCAACAGGGATTGGCTGAGCACCAAATGAGCTCATCAATTGAGCATTATGACCTAGGGCATGCAAAAGAGTATAAAAGGAGACACCGGGGCCCTGCCAAACTGGCTCTTCAGTAGTTTCTTAACATCTAGACAATAAGATGTAGCATAGGTAAGTAGAAATGGTAAGCTGTAGAAGTAGAAATGGTACTGACTAAGGGTCTGAATTAATATGAATGTGTAGTCAGATTGAGGGCTGATATTAGATATAGAGGTGGGATGGGGGAAGATGTTCTCATTGAACTGGGGTTGAGCGGGACATTGAGTAGGGGCAGAAATTTTGAGTGAAGTTGGAGAGTGGGCAGAGAGTAGGGAACAGGGTTTGCTTACAGGGGGGATAATCATATTGGGCTGGTATAGAGCAGACAATTCATACTGGAAAGTAGTCAGAAATCAATTGAGATTGTATAAGAGATTCGTGGGGATGGGGGTGGGTTGGAGGTGGGGGTGGCACAGGGGAGGTCTGATTTAACAATGGACTCTTGTTTATGTCATTTCCCTTGCCTGATATTTGGCCAATGAAAAACATTATACCTAATCTTTTAAGGTTACAGGAAGTTAATGGGGGAAGGGACACAAATCTCTACTAAATGTTGAATGTAAAACAAGCAGCAACAATACTTAGAGAAAGTATTTTCTTCTTTTCCCTAAATTTTGACATCAAATGTGTTTTTGTGCTCAGAGGGAGAAATTAAGAGGTTGAACCAGAAAAAGTATTGAACTCTCTATCTCACCACTCTGGGCTAGGCAGGGTTACTTCCTAGGTGATTGGGCTATGGGACTGAAGGCAAAAATAAAACTCAAGGGAAAAAAAAAGCCCAAGTTCAAGGCAAAAGTGTGGCAATGGTTAAGGTCCTCCTGCTTTAGGAGTTCCGAGGAGCTCTTGTTCATGGCTAAATGTTTGTACAATAACAGTTTTTGCTTGGGTTATTCTGGGCTGAGAAGTTGTTTGTACAACCACAGCCATGTCTCATCACAAAGCGGGCCCCATTTCTGATGAAGAAAACAGAAATTGGTTGAGCTAAGACCCAGCAGGTTACTTAGCCTCTTTCAATCTGTTTCTTCATCTTTAAAATGAGGGCAGTAGTAGTGATGACCTCATAATAGGGGTTTTGTGAGGTATGCAAGAGGTAATATGTATCAAGCTCTTAGCAACAGCAGTTGGTATATAGTCAATGCTCACTATCATAGTTGTTAATACTTTACAGAATAAACTTACTTAATGGGCTAAGAATTCTTGAATTGCCTTAGATGGGATTAGATGCACCTTTCTTGTGGGTTTCTATACAGACTCAGGTCTACATTTGAACTAAATTGAACTTCTGGGTTTGGTGGAATGGTGGGGGCAGGTGAGAGCGGGTGTTGCGGGTGGGAGACAGTGCTGCAAGGTGTTGTGGCCAGAGAAGTATGACTTTCCATGTCAGCCTTTGGTTTAATTTGGCATTGACTGTCATTCAAACAAAGCAGCGTTGTGAGTGGCAGAGGAAGGGAGCGGAGAAAAGTCAACAGATTCTTGGAAATAAGATGTGGCTTTTGCTTTGCCATTTTTTTTTTTTTTCAGGCACAGAAAGTATTTCTTTGCTCTTGGGCTCACACAGCACAGATCTAAGCTTTGGAGGAAACTTCTATTTAAAATAACAAGGAGTTAGCCAGACTTCCCTTGATACTTGTTATTTTTATGACAAGGACCCCTCTGATAGGGTCATTTAGCCTAGTGATAAAGCTTTGCATATATTTAGAGTCCCCTCCCACCTCACCTCCTGTAGCTATGGCATATGTGATACTATAAAAGTTGAATATCTTCTATTTCCCGATGACTTTGCCTTAAAGTGTTTATAGGTGCATATAGTGTATATAAATGTATCATTTACGTATTCTCTCCATGTATTTGGCTGTTTTTTTCTAAGTTTAGGATAAACTTTAGTATAAAGCCTGGCAGTGCAATAATTCATTCTCTAATAGTTGCTCCCTTGTACCTCAGACATCTGGCGAGATGTTATAGGAATTAGTCCTAGGTCAATATTCAAAGCACAGGGAAGCTCTGTGTGACCAGTCAGTGGAACTTTCCTGTTTTCTAGTTTTGTGGTATATATTTAAAGCAAGGTTTCAAGAAGAAAAGTTTGAGCAATCACCACTCCACAAATGCAGGGCTTTTTGCAATAGCAATACAGTAAATGGCTACTTGTGACATTAAGCTTATGTCAACAATGATGGGATGGGTTGGATAGGGAACTGATGTAACCCTCTAACCCCATTCTTCTAGAGATAACACGTACACACTTGATACTGAAATTAGACCTTAATACACATTCTTTGCTGTAACAATATAGACCAATATATTCATAATACATAACATTGAAACATGGACTTACATACATGATAGGAAAAAATACTAAACATCATTTCTACATTTTAAGTGCCATTTATAATTTACTAGAGATGTCCAATTATAAACTCCCCTTAAAAGTTAACTTGATTTTAGTTGAAAAAGTAGCTATCCCCTATATAGATAAAGGATCCTACATATCTTTAGTATTGATAGTGTTAGGTTTTCTAGCAAATAACTATTTTTTTCCATATAAGGGAGGGAGCAGGAAAGCCTAGAGAAACTTTCACTAAGTGTGTATTTTCCACTAAACTGAAAATTGAGTCTTGACACCCAACCATGGTCTCTTTCTTTTCTCTTGGATTACATCTCTCCTGCATTTCTAGAAAGATGAATGGTGAGGATTGAACTAGTGTTCCTGAATAAAAAGATCAGGATTCCTATACCACTTTATTAATTGATTTGTATTTAATTCATTTTGTAATTGTGTTTTAAAACTCACTAGATGAAAAAGACACCCCAACCCCGAGGCTTCCATGAGAAGTAAATGACCTATTTAAATTGAGGGCAATTTGAATAGCTCATTTGATCACTCTTGAAGCCTAAAAGATGCCGAAAAACAGGAAACAGTGGGAATCTGTAATGTCTAGGCTCATTTTCCCCCTTTAATGAGAGGCATAGAATTGAACCATTATGTTTGCAGCTCAGTAAATGTGTGCATTTATTCTTATGTACTAGGCAAAGCACTTCCACATACATCTCTTAAATATTTATCCGCATTTTACAGATATATCAAAAAACTTTACCCTCTAATGTGCTGCTGATTTGCATGATCCAAGTTTTTAAGGCCTTTGAACTATTTGGAGAACAAGCCAAAAACGAAAAGAGCCTCAGCTTTAGTCTTAACACCAGCTCATTTTTTTTTTTTAAATTCCAAGCCTAAGGTTGACTCAGTGCTACTTCTGGACATACAGGGAACAGAAAAATTGGTGATTCATTCTCATCTTGTAAGCACTTTAACTCCTTATGAACAAACCATAGTCTCAACAATTCCAGGAAAATCTAAACAACTAGGATAAGTTCTTTGGCAGGAAGCAGACATATGCGACTTGCATAATAGACCAGACAGCCTGGATTAGAAAGCATGGTAGTCTCTTTTGGTTTTGTTATTAACTGTGTGACCTTAAGTTTTAACCTGTATGTGATCAGCTGGTTCTTAATAGGAAAAACCAGGGGGATGGAATTTATAATGACTTTTAGTTTTAGCATTTAAGAGGAGGTCACGTTTACCTGGCATTTTCCATAGAGGCCATTGGAAGTCTGCGGCTAATAGCTGAGCTTACATTTCAGTATTATTTACATTTAAAACACTTTCTTTAGAGGATAAGGAAGAAGATGGATAATAGTTTTGCAACGACTATAGAGAAATTGTAAAATTTATTGTTATCTTTAATACCTAGCTTTGGAGTTTTTTAGACAATTGATTATTTCCCTTAATTCGTTCATTCTTGTCCCCACTCTCCGTCCCATAAAACAATGTTCACAAATTGAAAAGCACAAAACAAGTGAGAAAAAAAAAATCAGCTTAATTCCACCAGAGGTAAATCTCGCATTTCTTTTGTTTCTATGTAAGCATATGCAACTGTGTGTATTAGTTTGCGATCGCTTTCTTTTTGGAAATATATTTCTGTAGGTATTTTCTCATGTAGGTCACTTTTAACCTCTTTTCATTCTTTTGCTTCCCTCTAGGGCACCAGGGGCCGGGGAGGCCGGATCTCAGAGCGCTGCTGGCTCTGCTGGTGATAGAAACAATATGATAAAGTTATAAGGGCGGGGAGGGGTGGGGGCGGGAAAGATTCTTTAGCTGAGAAAAAAAATGAAGAAAGCTCCACTTGAAGACCTATGAAATTTCCGACACTAGAACCTTTGTATATAGTTTCCAGTCACCTTCGGCAGGGGGCGCTCGGAAATTGTCATCACTCTCCGGACAGCCTCTCGGACTTTTCCCTCTAGAAAACTGAACAGTGTTTCCGGCTCTTCTCAGTCGTAGAAGCTCGTGAGTTTTCGGCAGTTTCCGGGGAGACTCGGGCACTCCGCGTCTCGCTCGCTCTGTTGCGATCGCCCGGTGCGGTGGTGCAGGGTCTCGGGCTAGTCATGGCGTCCCCGTCTCGGAGACTGCAGACTAAACCAGTCATTACTTGTTTCAAGAGCGTCCTCTTGATCTACACTTTCATCTTTTGGGTGAGAGACGGAGGCGCCCGGGGGCGGCTGGAATCCCGGGCTAGGTAGGGGGTGTGACCCTTAGCACCGAGAGCTCAGGTCCGGGGTGGGGTGTGGTTTGCAGGGCCGTCGCTTCTGGGACCCCGGCGCTGGCGACGAGTGGCTGGGGCTCAGGATCCGAGCTCTGGCATCTCTTCGGCGCCGGCGTAGGGGCGCCGGGGAAGGTAGACGACAGGCTGAACTGGGACCCAGACGTGCCAAGCATTTGAGGTCGATGCGGGAGGCGAGGAAGGGAATAAAGTTCCTGGAGCAGGCAGAGAGTGTCCCTGGGCCACTGGAGAGGCTAGGCTTGTCCGGCCCCTTTGAGGGCTCACTTGCATAATAGTGTCTTTCTTTTCACTGCTTCTTGAGAGGGGAGTGTTTCGCAGGTAAGTATGGTGTGGTTCTGCTCCCGCCAGTGAATCCTTTGGGTTTGCTTTTGCGTACCCATTCCTTTGTCCCCTATGCTCACGCCTAAACTGAAGATGGGAGGAGGGACGAGGGACGAGGGGAAAAGTTTCTGGAACTCACTGAAACACTTTATTTTTCCTCCACAAAGGTTTCCTTTCTAACAGTTAAGGAAGTTTTGATCCCTAGGGCATATATGCCCTGGGCTTGTGTTTACAAAAGATGAATTTTAGGAATTTCGCTAAAATACCTTGTCCACAGCTTACTCTCTGTTATTCTACACTACCCTCCCCTCTTGTCTGCCATATTCCGGCGTATCACACCCGTTGGTTGTGTCTTAAATACCTCGTGGCTAGTGATTTGAAGATGGTTCTCTACACGATACATAACTTTTTATTGTCTGATTTCTCATATAGATCACTGGTGTTGTCCTCCTGGCCGTTGGCATTTGGGGCAAGGTGAGCCTAGAGAATTATTTTTCCCTTTTAAACGAGAAGGCCACCAATGTCCCCTTCGTGCTCATTGGCACGGGCACTGTCATTATTCTTTTGGGCACCTTCGGTTGTTTCGCTACCTGCCGAGCTTCTGCATGGATGCTAAAACTGGTGAGTCCTTGTTTTCTTTAAGTTGATTCTTGGTTTTAGAAAAGATTCTTCTTTGTCTTTGTTTCTTGGAACTGGCCATGGCCCTTTATGATTTTTCCTGTTTCTTATGAAAACTTATGAAGAGAACAGTTCAGCTGCCCATTTCTGCTTTCAAAATAGATATTTTGTTACTGTTTTCCCTGCCCTTTTCAGTAAAAACATGCTGAACTGATTGAGCAGATCATTATTTTTTCTTTGACTCCCTTTGGAGATATGATATAGCTTTATATCATATGATATAGCTTTATTTATGCTGACTTGGACTTCTTTTATATTCTGCAGTATGCAATGTTTCTGACTCTCATTTTTTTGGTTGAACTGGTCGCTGCCATTGTAGGATTTGTATTCAGACATGAGGTAAGCCTGAATTAGGGAATCTTTTAATATGTTGAAAATTATCATTTAAGAGATAAAAATGAATTAACTTAAATAACAGAGTTAGGTCTCTGTATTTAAACCTATAGCTGACAATAATGACGTTCTTCTAAAAATTTTGGCCCACTTTTAACATAATAGAAAGTTTAGAATATTGTAAAATGTCCTGTTAATGTGGAGATAGTACAGTTTTTAACTTTAATGATAGGAAAATATTGAAAGCACAAAATTGATACTTTCTTCACTTATGCCATGTGTTTTGAGGAGATTGCATATACATAATACAGATGATCAAAATTTAATGTTGAATTAGAGATCAGGTAAACCCAGGGTTGTTAGGAAATCATTCAGTGAGTAGTGAAGACTCATCAACGAGAGTGCTTTACAAAGTGATAGTGTGGTCTCTGAAAGTAAAGTTTTGTAGCTTAAATTTGTACTCAGTTTAAAGTAGAGAAAGATGGGAGCTTACAGAATATAGCAGTACTTAGATAAATATGTGCTCCCACAGCTCTTTGACCTTGTAGTGGTTATCATCTTATATTGTACTGTTTTACTTAGTAGTCACCTCAGCTAAACTATATTGCTTTAGAGGACATGATTGGACCATGGAAGTTGATTATTATACATGTTGCCGCTGACAGAGATAGGACCAATGGTTAGATGAGAACTTACTATTTGAACTAGAAGCCAAAAGAACTTTCTAGAATATCTCTTTACTGGCACTGTGTTTTTTTGTTGTAGATTAAGAACAACTTTAAGAATAATTATGTGAAGGCTTTGAAACAATATAACTCTACGGGAGATTATAAAAGCGATGCAGTAGATGAGATACAAAACACGGTAAGTGGTTATAGGTGGTAGCTTTTCAAGAGGGGAACACATTCCCTGTTGCTTCAGAGAAAAGAATGGAGCCTGGCTACTAGATGTTGTACACTTGTACAAGAACTGTGACATATTTTATTTTCCTTACATGTGCACCTATTTTTTTCCCTCTCCATTTGCATGATAGACCAAAGTACTATTAGTACCAACTGTAGGAGAAAAGTAATGCCAGTTCATGACAGGGGAGTACTAATCTCTTGAATCAATTCAGGAGAGAGATCATTGAGTATAATAAATGTTTGAGCACAAATTACAGTAGAAGATGATTTTAGGTTATATGTTTGACTATAGAATTGTAATACGAACTATAGATGCTTTTGTTGGATTTTTCAGTTGCATTGTTGTGGTGTCACTGATTATAGAGATTGGACAGATACTAATTATTACTCAGAAAAAGGATTTCCCAAAAGTTGTTGTAAACGTGAAGATTGTTCTCCACAGAGAGATGCCGATAAAGTGAACAATGAGGTAAGGAATCTTTTAAAACTTTTTGTTTGACAATATTTGAGGACTTCACTGAATATAGAGTTGACTCAATTTTTAATTTTCACTGACTTTAATACATGTAAGTGGAAGTGGTCTGGGCAGGTAAGACTTGAGGTCACAGAACTAGCAAGTAACACTTCTACATGCATAATTCACAAGGTGGAAAGAGTTGAGAATTACAATTCTGTTCAGAACATATGGAAGAGATTAGAATTTGATAAAATGACAATCAAAGGCTATGGTATAGATGTCTTTCTGTGGAGTTGTATGATCAAAGTATGTATTACCATAAAGAAAAGCACAGATTGAGCCCGGTATGGTGGTTTGCACCTGTAATCTTAGCACTCTGGGAGGCTGAGGCAGGTGGAACGCTTGAGCTCAGGAGTTTGAGACCAGCCTGAGCAAGAGTGAGACCCCCCCATCTCTACTAATAATAGAAAAATTAGCCCAGATGGTGGCATAGGCCTGTAAGTCTCAGCTACTCAGGAGGTTGAGGCAAGAGGATTGCTTGAGCGCACAAGTTTGAGGTTGCTATGAGCTATGATGGCACCATGATACTCTATCCAGGGCTACAGAATGAGACTCTTATCTCAAAAAAAGCAAAGATTTCTTGAGCTGTACTTAATTTTCCCCCCTAGGGTTGTTTTATAAAGGTGATGACCATTATAGAGTCAGAAATGGGAGTTGTTGCAGGAATTTCCTTTGGAGTTGCTTGCTTTCAGGTAAGTCCTTGTAGTTAGGAAATACTTCATCCCTCTCATAGGGTAAGCTAGAAGATTTTTACTTTTAGTGCTTAAAGTTTTTTCCTCAGGGGCTGGAACAGTAAGGAAGGACATTTTTGGAGAAGTCACATTTTCATAGAATTCTTAGTTACTGATCACAGTGTAGAAATATTTTGTCTATCCAAGTTGGTTCAAAATACTATATTTTATGTCTGAATAGTACTCCATGGTATATATACCACATTTTCTTGTACTCAGAAATTTATTTAGTTTTTTTTTATTTAGGGAGGGTGGATATTTTCTTTTTATTCCAGTATTTTTAGGTCTTGGGTTTTACATTTTCCTATACAACTACAGAGGTTTTTAAATTTTTACTACCATCTTATATACTCTTTACCATGGCAGTCATGCCTTGAAACTACAAAAAGCAAAATTCAGAATTAACAGTTGTGAAATTCTGGCTCATGTATTCTCTGAATGTGTACTGCTATACATACAGTGTAGTACTAAACATAACTGTGTAGAAAAACGCAAGGAAGGAATTAATGAATTACAAGTGAAAGGAGAATATATTCTGAGATCTTCAAGCTCTTTGTGTGTTAATTTTGTTCATATTTTATTTCCAGCTTATTGGAATCTTTCTAGCCTACTGCCTCTCACGTGCCATAACAAATAACCAGTATGAGATAGTGTAATCAGTGTATCTGCGATTTACTCCTCTCCAACTTTAAGGTGGGTTTATTTTGGTCATCAGTTCTGTTGGTGTTGATATTTACTCCAGCTTTTGCATGTGATACATGAATTGAATTTGCCAAGAAGGTCTTTTCCAGTAGTGTATTTAAATCTTGCACCATATACACAAGAGACCCATCTACAAGGCACGGCCAGAAAGCAGTGACTTAGCTATAGCTTATATGTTCACAATCTGTCCATTTATGGAACAGAAGAGTCTCTTTGGCTTTACATGTTTATTTATATGTCAGCCTGAAGATCATAGGTGATTCATAGGTGATTCCTCTTTTAACATATTTTGACGTGGAGTGAGGAGAAACAAAAGAATCCCAATAATGACTTCATTCATGAGGTTCCCTGGCAAGTGCGCTCTGCTCTTGACCAATGTTGATTGGCATTTTCCATAGTTCTTTACGTAGTTTTCAGTTACCACAGTCCAGTCATTGAGTTGCTTTCTGGTAAAAAAGATGTTTTTCGTGAACTATTGTTGAAGCCATAAACTCATCTGACCTAATCAGAAACCAGATTTTGGGGAAACGTGTGTTTCAATAGCTTCAGTGTTGGAATGGTAAAATACTGTGAGAACTGTTGGCTGAATTGATCCCTAGGCACCCTTCACATTTTAATTAGACACATGGGAAGGTCTTCATTGGTGGGAATAGACGAGCATATCTGCAAGTGAATACAGATGTTGAAATTTGGGCAACACTCAAATTAACTTTTTTCCTTTAATTTTAGGATACTTAAGGTAGCTCCCCCGTGAATTATAATATTGCCTGGATGGAAGACCTGACGACTCTACTTATCTAAGTAGACTTAAGAACTACACCAATAGGCTGATTCAATCAAGATACTTGTTCAGTTCTAAGTCCACCTTCTGTCCCGTTCATCTTAGATTGTCCCCGTGTCACTCCAAAACACTGGAAGAGCTAGTAAATTATAAATGAAATAATACTGTGTTTCTCTTGACTTTTATTCTTCTTAGCGTGGAGCCTTTGGAAGGCACTGTGAATTTGCTATTTTGATGTAGTGCCATAAGGTGAAAAGTTGACCCCCCTGAATTTGCTATTGATGTAGTGTGATAGAAAAATTGACCTCCATGAACTGGCCCCTTCCCAACAAAGGTTATCTGATTTGATTGTATAGTGTGCACCAAGAAGTTGAAATGTTCCACTATTCTCTGTTCTGATGACAGGCAGAAAGTCACACTGTGTAATAATTCCAGAAGGCCACTGGATGGCATCCATCATCAGAGTGACACCCAAGACCGAAAGACACTACTGATGTTCTATGATATATCAGGTTTCAGCACAAAATTTATGTTTCTCGGCCTCCAAAATAAGGCATTTATTATGATTTTTTTTTCTGTTGTTCAAAAGGTTCTAATTATTACTTTAAATGGTGTCGGAATTGTATTTTCCTTAGGAATTTAATGGAACTTATCTTCATTAGCTTTAGCTGGTATTTCCTTACCAGATTGATATAACTTAATTGTCAATATTATGGTCACCTTTAATAGTCTTAGTTTTGGCTTATGCCTTTGATTAATAAATAAAAATCTTTTACACAATAAATATTGTTTTCCTCTAAAAGAACTGTGTTTAAATTAACTTTTAGAAAATATACTGGAATGTTTGTTTTCCACTGAGAAAGCTAAGCTGCACACTTCTATTTGGAATATAGTTTTCAGATATATAATGTAAGGATAAAGTCTTAAAAAAATAGTCTTAACTTTGTGTTATTATAACAATTAATGTCCTTATTTAAAAAACTATTTCCTATAAACATGTAAATTCCATGATATGAAACAGCAAATGCTTATCATTCTCCTAGAGAAAGAATTTTTGATTATATAGTTTATAATAAAAAATTGTGTAGGAAGGGATAATAAGGAAATTAATAATTATTAAAATTTGAGTTGAAGTGGGTAATTATTTCTTTGGTTTTGAGTCTATATGTCAGTTAGTTGAATTTATCTCTTATTGCCATATAGTAGATAAAAACTACTAGTTATTTAAGAATAATGAAATTTGGGCACATGTTTTAAAGTGCCTGGAGTTACTGCAGGAAAAAGATATTCTCCACTATAATGTTTATCAGGGATGACTTGACATAAGAAGATAAAGTGATAAGAAAATAAAGTTGAAGAATAGTGACCTCTCCAAATGCAGTAAATCAGATCTTTGGCTATGGGCATTAGTGAAGGTAAAGAAGCAAATATTTAATAGATCATCAGTGTGATTTTTTTAGGTAGGTATTTTTCTTCACAATTTTCTTGAAGAACCTTTTAAGTTTTTTAAGTAGGAGTTTATTTTTTATAAAAAATGTTTCCCCTTTATTATTAAAAAATATTCTAGGAAAGCAGAAAGAAAAAAAAAAAAAACACCATGCATTGCCCTTCAGGTAGGTTTTTTTAATTTTTAAAATTAATTTATTTTGGATAGCCAGTTATAAAAGTTCCTTATAGCTGATGTGTACATATGCATACTGGATTGTAGCCTTAAGTCTCAAAGTAATGAGGAATCTGGTTTCACCTGATTATAACTGGTGCCATGAAAAGTTCGTGTGTCTTTAATAGTTTGCTAATTAGAATAGCTGGTTACAGAGAAGGCTCACTAGATCCAGGGAGATCCAGTTTTCACCTGGCTCATAATAACTTGGCACAGTAGGTCTGTGCCTTTCCATAGGGTACACCTCTAATGACAGAGAAAGTGAATTTCATTAGTGGCAGAGCCCTGGGCTCTGAGCTTTGAAGTTTCATGAAAACTTCATAAAAATCAGGAGAATTTTACATTTTTCTCCACAACTTATGTTTTAGTTTAAAATAATTCTTTATTTTTGATGTGCCAAATGTGTCCTGTGGGTTGCCTTATTTCCAGGCACCAGGTTGCTTACTGCAAGGTAGCTCTGAACTCCATTTTGAGAAGCAGACATCTCTAGGTATATTTTCTGAAAGTGTGGAAAGCTTCATAGCTTTTTTTTTTTTTTTATTTTGCAGTTTTTGGCCGAGACCAGGTTTGAACCCGCTACCTCCAGTATATGGTGCCGGCACCCTACTGAGCCACAGGCACCGCCCAAGCTTCATATTTTTCTTTCCATTGCTGATTCCATGTGGGTTGCTGGGTTTATGTTCTAGGCATCAAACTTTAGTGGAAATAAATACCATTTTTGGTTTTCCTCTGAGCTCACAAAAGATTCTTTGAGACTTGATGTTTTCAACCTCTTGTCAAAATCCAAATTTGTTGTATGCCAGTGATGTGGCCAAACAAACCTGTTAAATTATGATGCACAAAGCAATGTATGCATTTTCTTGGGAAACTGAGGAAACCAGTTCCTATGGACTATTCTGTGTGGGCTTTTGTTTGTGTTTGTAGAAAAAAAAAAAAACTAAAACAAGATTTAAAAGCTGTTTCTGCTTTCCTCACAGCATACATAAAATAGTTTGAGATTTGATATGTTTGCTGCTTTTCTAGGTTGACACATGATGTGGCAAACCAAACCTTTCTAATTAAAAAAGGAAAACAAAAGCCTAAAATATCAGAAAAGAATATATAAACTGAAACAGCTATAGGAAAATGAGACTTTCATTTTTAAGTCATCAGGTTTAAACTTTGCCCAGCTTGCTTGTGAGAGAGAAGCAATTATGATTTAATTATGGTTTTCTATTAGATACTCCCTGCCCCATGGAGCTTAGTAGAGTCAGGCGCTTGTAAGAGCACAGTAGATGCTAATAGATAAATGAATGAGTGAGTCTAATTATAATGGCTTTTTAATGTTCTGTGTGAAATAAGATGTTGATTTAAATACCTCATTCCATATAAGGCACCATTTATGTAATAGAAACCACTTGCCCAGTCAGAAACCACTTAGCCTCAGAAACCACTGCTAACTTCCTCCAGGTCAAATCACTTTTTGCTGCTTCTCTTTCTTGAAGTCTTTGCTGCGTTTGATGTCACTGAAAATTTTTTTCTTGTTTTGACCTTGTGCTATCTTGATTTCTTTCCCTTTTACTACTCTTTCTATTTTACTTTGCTGTTTGAATTTCCTTCTGCTTTTCAAGTGTAGCTGCCTCCAAGGCCTTGTATTTGACTTTCTGCTCTTAGGTTATGCCAACCTTACCTTGAGGAATTAAATGTAGATGATTATCAGGCCAAACCTCTTACCCTCAAGTTGTGCCTTTTAGTTCTGTGTTGGTCATAGCAGCTTGCTTGTATTCCTCACCCCCTCTAACTCCCTAAAGCTTAGCATTTTGAAAGCTTAAAAATTTAAAAGTATTCCTCCTATAACATTTAGTGCATGGACAGTAAGCAAGCACTCTTCCACATTAACTGAGCTGGCTCCTTCACCAAGGATGACATGGTTTATGAGAATTGGGGAAAATGGGTCAGCTAGTCTAAAAGTTCACTATCATTGGCTCCGTCACATACATTTATCAGGTGAGCATGAGTTCTTTGGGATTGTCATACTTGATCTGGTGGTATTTTCATTATAACATCCTTGAAGATTTTATTTTAAAAAAAAAATATTGAGGGTGACACCTGTGGCTCAAAGGAGTAGGGCCCCAGCCCCATATGCCAGAGGTGGAGGGTTCAAACTCAGCCCTGGCTAAAAACTGAAAAAAAAAAAAAAAAAATATATATATATATATATATAAAAACATTATATATATAATATATAAATAATAATAAAAAATAAATATAAATATATAAATATAAACACATACATATATATCATATATATATATATATATATATATATATATATA
>CAUYRH010002563.1:0-14915 GCA_963574655.1 Perodicticus potto
AAGAAAGCATAGGAAAAACACTGGAAAATATTGGCCTGGGGAAAGACTTTATGCAGAAGACTTCCATGGCAATTGCAACAACAAAAACAAACAAATGGGACTTAATTAAACTGAAAAGCTTCTGTACAGCTAAGGAGACAAAAACCAAAGTAAATCGACAACCTACACAATGGGAAAGGATATTTGCATATTTTGAATCAGACAAAAGCTTGATAACTAGGATCTATAGAGAACTCAAATTAATCCACATGAAAAAAGCCAATGATCCCATATATCAATGGGCAAGAGACATGAATAGAACCTTCTCCAAAGAAGACAGACAAATGGCTAACAAACATGAAAAAATGCTCATCATCCCTAATTATTCTAGAAATGCAAATCAAATCCACCCTGAGATATCATCTAACCCCAGCAAGAATGACCCACATCAGAAAATCTCAAAACTGCAGATGTTGGCTTAGATGTGAAGAGAGGGGAACACTTGTACACTGCTGGTGGGACTGCAAACTAATACAACCTTTTTGGAAGGAAGTATGAAGAACCCTCAAAGAACTCAAGCTAGACCTCCCATTTGATCCTGCAATCCCATTACTAGTCATCTACCCAGAAGGAAAAAAATCCTTTTATCATACGGACATTTGCACTAGACTATTTATCTCAAAACAATCGTCAAAATGTGGAAACAGACTAAATGACCCCCCAACCCAGGAATGGATTAACAAGCTGTGGCATATGTACACTATGGAATACTATTCAGCTATTAAAAAAGATGGAAACTTTACATCCTTTGTATTAACCTGGATGGAAGTGGAACACGTTATTCTTAGTAAAGCATAAGAATGGAGAAGCATGAATCCTATATATTTAATCTTGATTTGAGGACAATTAATGACCTAGTATATGGTGGGGGAAGGGGAGAGCAAAGAGAGAGAGAGAAGGGGAGGCTGGAAGAAAGGAAGAGCAGAGAGAGGGAAGGAGGGAGGAGATGGGGTCTCGGTGTGTGATACAACTTTTGGAGGCAAAGCACAATTGTAAGAGGGACTTTACCTAACAAATACAATCAGTGTAACCTGGTTTCTTATACCCTCAATGAATCCCCAACAATTAAAAAAAAAACAAAACAAAATAACTTAGCATTGATTCTATGTACTGAAATCTTCAAGCATAAACTGCTCTATTAGAAAGTGTCCCCTCATCTTTCCATATACTTTCCTCATCCCACATCCGAGGCACTGCGGTTGTTTCAGTTTACTGACTATTAGAAAGCCATATTCCATCCCCAGTCATGAGATCACTCATTTTTTAAGATGAGCCTATCACTCTGCAAACAATGTCCTTGTTGGGGCTCTTCCTGAATACTAATATTTCATTTTCTTTGGTGGAAAATAGTATACTGTGACTTCAGAAGTAATACAACAGCCAATAAAACACTGGTTATTCTCTGGCTCTTGTTTTGAAGAAATCACATCTAATATTTTTAAGAGTTAAATTTACAAGCCTAATTTTAAATGCTTGCTGAGATTAACAGGCTTCTCCCAATTATACAGTAGAAAAGGGAGAGTTCAGAGCTCTATCCTTTACCATATAAGAGTTTGCTTTTTACAGCCTTCCTGCCAGATGCTCTTTCTGGGCTGGCTATGCCAAATGTAATATTTGTATAGTAAGTATCCATTATGCCATCCTCCAAATACTAAAAGTTGGTCAAAACAAAAGTGTAAACATGAACATGTATTTCACTCATTACCAACAGATTCTCCAAACACATTTCATCCCATAAACTCGTACTTGAGTAATTTTTAAAGGATATCAATTATTGTAACCTTTCCAGGAAAGCATCAAAGAAAAGAATCATTAGTGACTTCCAGGATTGTAATGTGAAATTGTGAAGTACAGCCTGTGATCTCTCAACACTCATTTGGAATGGATAAACTCCACATTTAAAACAGCAACTACTTTGAATCTCCTTTGTGCAACTAGAGGGGAAGTTGTCCTTGATTTCCAACACAAAACCAACTCTAGAACCTAAATAAGGGCTCTTTAACTGGTTTTCATAGTTTCATTGAAATTGTATAGCTGTATGAAAGGGAGACTTATGAATTCAATGTTCTCAGCTAAAACATAAAATTAACATCACCCTAAAATTTCTACTTTATATTTTCTTCTGTATTATTACAAGAGGTGCGCCAACAACCAAGACATGAAGCAAAAAAAAAAAAAAAAAAAAAAAAAGGAATGAATGAAGTATGAACAAGAGTTAGCTTTATAGCTGCTCTCAGGACCAAAAAGGTGATTTTTTACCCCCTGAAACTTGAAAGACATACCTGTGATCTGAATTGAATACTTAATATTCAGTATCTTTATCTACTCATATGAAGAATTGCTCAGAAGTTGTATCTTGGACAAAGAAATTTCACAATAATGGCAAATTATGTGTGTGAAAACAGGCAGATAATTAGCATAAACCGAAGCTTTTACTATTACATTTTTAACATAGAGAAGAGCCTGTGGTATCAATACAGTCTTAGTTTATACTAACGTGCCTTCTCATATTACATTTATGAGGCTGCCGATAGCAGGACTGATTTAATATAAAGTATTATGTCTGAGGGCTAGATGTCTCATCTCAGCCTTAAATGTTTCTGTCAAAGAAGTTCTTACAATGGTGTCCCTTGACACCTGTTTTTGATACATCTTCCTGTCTGCTTTTCTCATCTAGTGGGTTTGAAAAAAAAATTGTAAAAGCTTTTTCTGATGTTGAAACTCACATCGGTTCTTCCTGGAAGTGCTTAAAGCTGTCACCCCGAGACCTGTCCTTTGTGTTAATGAGAATAATTGATTTCTGTCCTGGTGTAGATCTCATTGTATATTTTGGGTGATTCTCAAGTGTCCTTAGGCTATTTGTTTTTCCTTCAGGCTGAACATAACAAGTTAGGCTCACCTTTTCTGACAACGTTGTTTTTTAAACATTTTATCACTTTTGTTTCTCTGCACTGCCTTCAATTTGTCACTGTCCTTTCTAATGGTCCCACATGAGTGAAATCCTCTAGAGGGCATTTTAGTAGCAGGTAGACAAGTACAAGAACTTAATTGTTTGATTCATTCCCAGTTTTTCCTTTTAAAAAGCCAAAGAGAAGTGCACATGGCTCTTTTAAAACTGAAGTCCATGACATACATAACTTGTGCTCAACAAAGGTTTGTGTGTGTGCGAGTGTGTGTGTGTGTTTAATGACATTATTTTAACTGATGGTTGAAAGGGAGACAAGAGGGCAGACAGGAGCAGGCAACGTAGGCAGAAAGGCTCTGCGAGCAGATGTGTCAAGGTCATCATTATTGTTCTGGCTTTTGGGGATGCTATGAGCTGAGATGATGCTCTGCCACCAAAGATTACTACACACATTTGAAATTCTTCAAAGAAAAAGAAGCTGATGGGTTCATACCTTTTCCTTTATCAACAGCATACTTTTATTCAGCTTGCCATTCTGTGGTTCTTTTTTCCTATTCAGGTTGGAAGGTGTCTTCTTGCTTATTTCCTTAAATTTCATTCCAAAAATGTCACGTCATATTGAAGATGAAATGTGGTTGTCTTATCATGGCCATCATTATTCTTCTGACTTCGGCGGATACTATGAGCACAAATGATGCTCTACCACCAAAAGATAAGTACTTACATTCAAAGTTCTTCGAAGAAAAAGGGGGGTCCTGCATTTTTTCATCAATAGCACACTTTTAATCAGCATGCCATTCTGTGGCCCTTTTTCCTATTCAAGTTGGAAGGTGTATTTTTGCTTATTTTCTTTAGATTTCATTCCAAAAATGTCAGGATACATTGAAGATGAAATGTGATTTTCAAACAAAAATAAACCCATAGGAGGAGGACCCAATGAGGTCAGAGTTAGACCCTTCTTCTATTATCTGCTCTCCCCTTATTCTATCTGTTTTTAAGATTCAACTTTACACCTTTGCAAGCCATTCTTTTTGCTTTGATTGATGGCTGACTAAAAGCTATCTACTCTGCTGATTTTCTCTCTCAGATCTCCAAATGGCTTCGGACTCTTCCCCATCTGTGTAAGTGAGAACTACTCCCGTCCCTACTTTACACACTTATCACCATGGCCACCTTCCACTTAACCCTTCTTTATTAATATTAGTAGGGGAAGCCATCTATAGGAAGCCCTATATTAGTCTGATAAATGTAAATTATGTACTTAATGTGTTTTAATCATAGATTTCTTCCTTTCTACATCATAGCTGTCAGCTTGCCATAGGAAGAGAAAAAAATAAAAAGGACAGATAAAGAATCTTATAGATGAAATTGTATCTGAAGGCCAGCTGTATTTATGTCTTTCTACCCATCAGAATGTGATCAGAGGCTTTGATATTCAAAATATTGTTGAACTGAGGGCACATTTTTGAAGATGATTTAACTCTCCTCAAATTATAGCCTATGGAGGACCAATAATAAAGAAGAGAAATCAGTTTTATTCTGTGTTACTCCAGAAGGCAGAAGTCATGGGAAATAAGCATATATTAACTCAGGAAAGGGAAACTCTTTCTAATAATTAGAGATAAAAGTGAAACGTTCCCCTTTAGAGGTATTGAGTTCTCTGTCACCAGCAGCATTCAAGCGGGGACAGAATGAGATTCAGTAGTGTGAGGTATAGATGGAGTATACATATCATGTAAGAGACTGCGCTAAATCAGTGGCTTCCAAATGTTGGAAGTTAGTCCAACTGAACTGCCTTAGTGCTTAGTTAAAAAAGAAATACTGAATCCTCACTTCTGGCAGTAACTAGAAATCTTTGTAGGTAAAACTGGGAAAATTGGTGTTTCACATGTGCCCCAGGTAAATCCCTGAGCACAGCCAGGTTTTCTCCTCACTCCTAAGCAGAGGTGATTTCTGAGGCCCTCATCTAAACCAGAGCATTTACTGTTACTGATTATACTATTAGGAGGTGAGCATATAGCTGTGACTCATTCTTGCTTTCATTCTTGTGTCACTATTTGCGCCGCAAAATCCTCTTGTTAAGGAGCTAAATATAGCCGCATAGGGAAAAGTTACCGCTTGAAATATACATGTGAAATGTTGTCAGAAGATTTGTAATATCCTAATGAAAAGGTTAATTCCTAAAAATTATAAATGCTAGCCATAATTTTAAAACATGTGGAATATGGAACTCAAAGAAGAAATAGATTTTCATCCCGACAGGGACAGAACTATAAACACATATTCTCCCGGAACTTTGTCCAATGTGTAGCACAAAAATGTTGCCAAAAACGTGTTGATGGATTAATAAACAATTTAATTGCAAAGGTTACTATTACATCAAGTTTCTCTGGATAACAACTAAAGGAAAAGCTGAAGACTAAAATGCAAAACGAACTTATTTTTATACTCATGTAGTAAAATAAGTTTTGGACCGACAAAGATCATGTGTTCATCACAGCACATTACAGAGCACGGAACATACAAAACATCTCACGTTTACTCAACTTCTCAACTCGTTTTACAAAGGCTTTGAAGTGGCCATAAAAACTATTCAACGCAATGATGTAATGAAATATCACCTATTTTTGAGCCTTTGGTCAGAAGGTCAAGGTGTCATTTAAAAACCTATTACCAATCTTACTCAGCCTTTGGCTGAGGCTGTCTGGCTGGCTTCATTATGAAAAAGGAAAAGACCAACAAATTGGTCTTTCTAACAAAAACAGCTTTAACTTCCTATTGAATATTACATTTTAAGATGTTTAGTTCTGGCAGATTTAACAGCTGGTTTCTTTTTTATGAAGAAAAAAAAGAACGGTCCTAGATGAAACGTCTAAAATATTGCAAGACTTTTATAAAAGAAAAAAGTAATACACAGTAGAAGAGAGGGCCATACATTCTTGACCTCTTATCTCTACTGACAGGATCATTTAAATTCACTTAATCCTTATGGTTCATAGAGGTGTAAGACTGTGCAACGGAAAGCATGAATACTTTTCTCAGTGAGCAGTGGAAAGGAACATGGAGGATAAATACAGATCCTGGGTCCTTTGAAGGGAGATGGGAAGCAACACCTCCTATCCCAACGTGTCTATTTCTAAGAAAAATGGTGAACAGAAATAAACGCTAGTAACAAGATTTACAAGATCTTCTGTTCCACACTTCGTAGAATTCCTCTAAAATACAACTGACAAATGTGTCCCAAGGACAAATAAAATATAAAGGCAAAAATAATTATGTCAATAGTTTGTTGTAATGGTTCCCTGCTCCAATGTGCTTAGAATTTGCCAGCAGAAGTTTATGAAAACGATCTGGGAAAGTTAGAACTACTTTTTAGTCCTTTCCTTAAATAGATCTTAAGAGATGAAAATTGCTTTGACACTATCAGTCAGAGTTTTCTATCTGGAAATCTCTTTGGAATTAAGCCAGTGCTCTTTGGCTTTGTTTTTTGACAAAATGAAACAATGATCACCACTCTTTATGGAGTTAGGATTTGTACTTGAAAGCATTAAACTGCAAAAAAATTTTAAATAAATTTACATATTACATTTTAGGAAATTTTTAAAATTCTCTATTCTTTTGCAGAGTTAGACTACTCTAGTTGATAGATTATAGCCATTATAAACTAATAATCTCAAAGACATATTTAAAAATCTTATAATATTATCAAAACTGACTGTTACTTTTAGTAAATATATTTTTTGAAAAGCCATATGTCATACTAATTATTCTGCAATCTGTAAACTGATGTTATTTAAAAAGCCACTAAAAATATATATTTTCTAAATTTTAAAATCAAGGTGCAGTTTAAATACAATAAAATACTCCAAGTTTGATGATATTTTTCAAATATATACATCTGTGTAACCCCTGCTCTAATTAAGATTTATATCACTTCTATCAACCTCAAATTCTATCATTCTACTTTGTCATTTTCTCAACTCTCCTACATGACCCTAAGGCAACTACTAATCTACTTTCTGTCACTATATATTAGTTTCACCTGCTCTAAGATCTCTTATAAATGAAATTATATAATATGTATCTTTTGGGCCCTGGCTTTTTTTCAGAGCATAATGTTTTTAAAATTTATCCATGCTATTACATGTGTCAGTAATTATTACCTTTTATTACCAAGTTGTATCCATTGTAATAAGATATCACAATTTATGTACTCACTTACCTGTTGGATTTGGGTTGTTTCCAGTCTGGGTCTCTTATGATTAGAGCTGTTAAGAACATTCTTCCCTTCCCTCCCTCTCCCCTTTCCCTAAGAGGGAGGGTGGGGGGAGTGAGGATAGAGGGAGGGATCACACCGGTGGTACATATTTGAAGGGTTAGGAGAAAACTTCTAAATACGGATCAAAATTGTTCTCACAAAGTAATGAGAAAGTCTCTTGAATGCTATCACCATCAGGTTGATGAAAATATCTCTGATTGTATCTGAAGCCCGTACACTGTACCCCATGACTGAATTATTGTACACAGATATGATTTAATAAAAAAAAAAATAAACTAAAGTAAACTTAAAAAAAAAACAAAAAAAAAAGATCAAAGGAGTCACAAATCTGTTAAATGAAAAATTCAATAAAGACTCCATATAAATCTAAAAAAAAAAAAGAACATTCTTATATGAGTTTTATTTTGAGTATTTCTTTTGGTTGAACCAGTCATATAGTTTTAACTGTATGTTTATGCTTCCAATAATTTAAAAATCATGAATGTGGTACACAGATTTTGCATGTAAGTATCACAATAGGGCATGAGATAATGTTTTAAAACAGTTATTAAATAAGAACTTTTCCACTCTCTTGATCTTTAATTTGGCTTTAGACTTTTTTGTTTATTTATTTTTTGGTCTTCTTATAAAAACTATCCAGTTCATCCAGCACCATTTGTTAAATAGAGAGTCTTTTCCCCACTGAATGTTTTTAATTGGCTTGTCAAAGATCTGATTAAAGACTTAAACTTAAGACATGAAACTATAAACATTATAGAAGAAAGTGCAGGGAAAACTCGTGAAGGAATTGGCTTGGGTGAATATTTTATGAGGAGGACTCCCCAGGCAATTGAAGCAATATCAAAGACACACTACTGGAACCTGATCAAACTAAAAAGTTTCTGTACAGACAAGAACATAGTAAGTTTAGCAAGCAGACAGCCCTCAGAATGGGCGAAAATATTTGCAGGTTATGCCTCTGACAAAGGTTTAATAACCAGAATCCACAGAGAACTCAAACATATTAGCAAGAAAAGAACAAGTGATCCCATCTCAGGATGGGCAAAGGACTTGAAGAGAAACTTCTCTAAAGAAGATAGGCACACGGCCTACAGACACATGAAAAAAATGCTCACCATCCTTAATCATCAGAGAAATGCAAATCAAAACTACTTTGAGATATCACCTAATTCCAGTAAGATTAGCCCACATAACAAAATCCCAAAACCAGAGATGTTGACGTGGATGTGGAGAAAGGGGAACACTTCTACACTGCTGGTGGGAATGCACACTACTACGTTCCTTTTGGAAGGATGTTTGGTGAGTACTTAGAGATCTAAAAATTGACCTACCATTTGATTCCATAATTCCTTTACTAGGTATATACCCAGAAGACCAAAAATCACATTATAACAAAGATATCTGTACCAGAATGTTCATTGCAGCCCAATTCATAATTGCTAAGTCATGGAAGAAACCCAAGTGCCCATTGATCCACAAATGGATTAATAAATTATGGTACATGTATACCATGGAATATTACACAACCTTAAAGAAAGATGCAGACTTTACCTCTTTTATGTTTACATGGATGGAACTGGAACATATTCTTCTTAGCAAAGTATCTCAATAATGGAAGAAAAAGTATCCAATGTACTCAGCCCTACTATGAAGCTAATTTATAGCTTTCATATGAAGGGTGTAACCCAATTATAGCACAAGTATATGGGGAAAGGAGCAAGGGAGGGGAGTGGAGGGGTGAGGTTGGGGTGGTGGGAGGGTAATTGGTGGGGCCACACCTACGGTGCATCTTAGAAGGGTACAGGTGAAACTTCCTAAATGCAGAATACAAATGTCTTCATACAATAACTAAGAAAATGCCACGAAAGCTATGTTAAACAGTTTGAGGAAAATATTTCAGATTATAAACCAGCACATTGTACCCCTTGATTGCACTATTGTACACAGCTATGATTTAATAATGAAGACAATAAAAAAAAATTATTTGGCACAGGAGTTCTTGAATGTAGTCTGAGAACTTCACTCAAGGTCCTCTCAGGACTATTAAAATAGTCAAAAGTATTTTAATAACATCACTAACTTGATAATTTATCTTTTGCATTGTGTTGACTTTTGTATTGATGGTACAAAGAGTCTCACTTTATTGCCCTCAGTACAACCTCCAACTACAGGGCTTAGGTGATTCTCTTGCCTCAGCCTCCTGAGTAGCTGGGACAGGTGCCCACCACAATGCCTGGCTATTTCTTTTTGTTGCAGTTTGGCTGGGGCTGGTTTTGAACCTGCCATCCTCAGTATATGGGGCCGGTGCCCTACTCACTGAGCCACAGGTGCTACCCTATTACATATCCTTATATTCTTCTTTGCTACACATGTTCAAAAATTTCAGTTTCATTAAGTGTCCTTTATCAAACAGCAGAATTGTTAACTTTATTAAATTATCTGAATGCACCTTTATAAATATTCAGAGGGACTCTATGGGATGGAGTAATGTTTAACACATTTTTGTGTGCTTTGGTTTTAAAGCTAATTTAGCCACTTTTTCATGGAACTTGAAAGTTCCATTTTGAAAGGTCATTCAGCAAACTGGTTATTCAAACTTTGATATTTGGTAGACATGGTCTCAAAAGCAAATCAAGTGAGTTGTCACTCAAGCTTTTGTTTGTGCTGCTCTAAAAACACAGGATTCTTGATCCTTTTACCATTGTTAATGTGAGCACTGACAAATCGTGGCATAGAGATGCTCACTGACTAGTTCAGACAACTTTAGGCCTCTTGACTGCTGGTGCTGTTTTCCAGCCTTGTCAGGTAGATGGGCCTAACATCTGTTTGAGACCTGGGTACCTTGGTACAGTTAAAAGCTAGACTTGGCAGGGACCTTTCTTTCCAGGCTGAAACTGGAGTCATGTTGCATTTTGGTAGATCTAATAGATACTTTGTCCTACAGACACTTCTTCATATGGTACCTCTTGGGTCAGAGCTATTGGAGGAATGTTTCTTTTTTATGCCACAGAACAAACACTAGTCTTGCATATGCTTTCTTGTACTTTAATGTGAGATTAACTCCAGTCTGGTTGAAAACTTTCTTTTTTTTCTTCTTTTTTATTAAATCATAGCTGTGTATATTAATGCAATCATGGGGTACAATGTGCTGGTTTCATATACAATCTGAAATATTTTCCTCAAACTGTTTAACATAGCTTTCATGGCATTTTCCTAAAACCTTTTTGTGGGGGGCGGTTAGAGATGGAAGAATTCAAAATTCTTTGTACAAAAGCATTTGTCATCAAAATGAGCCTCATACCTTTATGTAGTGTATACCTTGCTGGGGAAAGGAAATAGGGAAACTGCCTTTTTACCTCTCCTCACTATGTACGTGTTCAGTCACTGTCTTGAACACTGTCTCACACTTGATTTGAATAGTATTTATCAGTACACAAGAACTGACCTTTCCATAGAGATGCCTTGGAGTTTCCGATTATCAGAACAATTAATTTATTTGTGTTTTCTGTCTTTTATTTTGACAATAAAAATCCTTATGACTTTCTCAAAAAGAAAAAAAGAAAAATTTGCATCTGATATGCAATCTTGATATTTTTTGCAATTCTGACTTTTCTGATGAGATCAGTGTTGATATTAACTATCTTTTATATTTTATAGTAAATTGTGCAAACATTTCAAAGATCTGCATAATGTTAATGAATTAGCATTTTCCAAATGACTATCTTATAAATGTTTCAAAATCACAATGTGTAAAAGATCTATTCAGAGTTCATGAAAAAACCAATAGATTTTAATGTCACAGAGTATGTCACTGATGTGGTTTTAGATTTTTTTATTGCAACTTACCTTTATGAAACTACCACTTAAGTTTTCATGTGGCATCAAAAAAGAAAGTCCACAAATATTTCAAAAGGCTATTGAAGTGCATCTGTCTTTCTAGCTATGTATTTTTGTGGGGTCTAAATTTCTTCATATACTTCAACCAAAAGACACATAGCTTTTGATTGAATGCAGAAACCAATAAAAATCCAGCTGTCTTTTTTTTTTTTTATTGTATCAGGTTCATTGAGGGTACAAAGAATTAGGTTATGCTGATTGCATTTGTTAAGTAAAGTCCTTCTTATAATTGCATCCTTCCCCCAAGAGATGTGCCATATACTGTAACTCACCATTTCCCTTTCTCTTCCCCCTCCCCCAGCTATCTTTGATTAAGCTGGACCTTAAAAGTACTTACAATAATGTAAATGAAACTACTTGTCTCCATTTGTTTTTTGGAAAATGCAGTTTTTAAAAAAAATTTGTTATTTATGCTAACATGCAAACATTTGTTTAAATGACTTAATAAATATTTTAAATATATTCCATTTTAATTTATAATACTATAATATTGATTGATACATTGTATAAGTAACATAAACAAAAAATTTTGAATATTCTCAATAACTTTAGGTGTAAAGAAGCCAGAGACCAAAAAAATTGAGAACAGCTGTTCAAGAATATGCCAGTGTGGCAAATTGACTATTCTATCAGGGCCATTTTTTCTTTTTCTTTAGACTTGACTCTATTTGCCCAGATATAGCCTTTTCTTGACTTTGTTTCTGGGAAGTAGAAGGTCTTGATTACTATTAAAGTTTCATTAAGTTTTCTTCAGATCCACAAACTTCACTGCCCTGGCTAGGTCCCCGCTGGGAAATTACAGTTTGTGCAATTGAAAGGCCTTTCAGTGTCCCTTGGACTTGAAATCTAGTTCACTTCAGTGGCTGCATTTCCTTGTGGTGTGAAATGATCCCTACTTTGGACCCCTGCGGTGAAACCCATTACTAACATGGAAATGGAAAAGGGAGCCAAAAGATATGATGCAGATGTGTCCTACCAAGAAAAAAAATTGCACAAAATCACAAACATGAATAATTAAGAGATAACTGTCTTTAGTAAGAAACCAAGTTAAAATTGATATCCAGGTTTCCTTTAATACATAGTTTTTTTCAGGCAGATAAGCATTTGTTTGCTGATCAGTCTCTAAGAAGTAGAAAATCTTAAATCTAACAAGTAGAAGTCATAGACAACTAAGGAACTATTAGAAATGGTTTCATTTTTCTAAAATTATAATATAAGTCAAGGATATATTATTTGAATTATATTAATTAGATTGAAAGGCAATTTTCTTAGAAAATTTCTTTACTAAGCAAAGTGATCTATGTGTTAAGACTAAATAATCAAATCTACCCAGTGTCTTTAACCATTGACAATGATTTTTAATAAACAACTGTTTATCACACCTCAATTTACAATTGCCCAAATGTGGAAACAACCTAAATGCCCACCAACTCAGGAATGAATTAACAAGCTGTGGTATATGTATACCATGGCATACTATTCTGCCATTGAAAAAGATGGAGACTTTGTATCTTTTATATTAACCTGGATTGAGTTGGAACACATTCTTCTTAGTAAAGCATTACAAGAATGGAGAAGCAAGAATCTAATATACTCAATTCTAATATGAAGGCAGTAGATAAGCTAATACAAGGTGGGGGGCAGGGAAATGAGGTAGTGGGGAGGGGGTTGGTGTATGACACACCTCTTAGAGGTGGGGCACAATTATAAGAGGGAATTTACCTAACAAATGCAATTCAATATAACCTAATTCTTTGTACCTTCAATGAAATCCAAACAGTAAAAACTTTTTCTAATTAACTAAAGTTCATTTTATTCATATATCTTGGTTTTTTATTTATCCAGTCTTTATTTTTTATTTTTTAAACTTAATTTTTATGAAGTCATAACTGTATACATTTATGGGGTACAATGTGACGATTTGATATACAATGTGGAATGCTTAAATCAAACTAACTAACATAACCATCACCTCACTCATTTTTGTGGTTTGACATTTATAATATACTCTTAATGGTTGTGAAATGTACCCTTGCATTGTGTACATTAGGTGATGTTGGCAAGGACATGGTGAGAAAGGAACACTTCTGCATTGCTGGTGGGACTACAAACTAATATAGCCATTTTGGAGAGAAGTATGGAGAATTCTAAAGGAACTAAGAGTTGACCTACTATTTGATCCCATAATATCATTACTAGGTATCTACCTAGGTGAACAAAAATCATTTTACAACAAAGTCATTTGCCCCAAAATGTTTATTGCAGCCTGATTCACAATAGCCAAGTCGTGGAAGCAGCCTAAATGCCCATCAAACAATGAATGGATAAACAAATTGTGGTATATGTATATCATGGAATACTATGCAGCCATAAAAAGAGGGAGACTTTACGCCAAATTTTTGGAACAAAATGACAATGAAGACAAATTATCAAAACCTGTGGAATAGTGCAAAGGCAGTCCTAAGAGGGAAATTTATATCATTGGAAGCCTTCATCAAGAAAACAAAAAGAGAGGAAGCTAACAATGTAATGTATCATCTCAAGCAACTGGAAAAAGAACATTCCAACGCCAAACCCAGCAGAAGAAAAGAAATAACCAAAATTAAGGCACAATTAAATGAAATTGAAAACAAAAGAATCATTCAGAAGATCAATGAAACAAAAAGGTGGTTTTTGAAAAGATTAACAAAATTGATTAACCTTTGGCCAACCTAACCAGAAATAGAAAAGTAAAATCTCTAATATCATCTATCAGAAACTATAAAGGAGAAATAACAGACACGTCAGAAATTAAAAAAATCCTCAATGATTACTACAAAAATCTCTATTCCCAGAAATATGAAAATTTGAAGGAAATGGACCAATACCTGGAAGCACACCACCTTCCTAGACTCAACCAGAAAGAATTAGAAACCTTGAATAGACCTACATCAACCACTGAAATAGCATCAACAATATGAAATCTCTCTAAAAAGAAAAGTCCAGGACCAGATGGCTTCACATCCGAATTCTATCGAACCTTTCAAGAGGAACTAGTTCCTATATTACACATTTTGCAAAGCGTAGAAAAAGAAGAATACTTCGCAACACATTTTATTTATTTATTTATTTTTTGAATCATAGCTGTGTACAATAATTCAGTCATGGGGTACAATGTGTGGGCTTCAGATACAATCAGAGATATTTTCATCAACCTGATTGTGATAACATTCAAGAGACTTTCTCATTACTATGTGAGAACACTTTTGATCCGTATTTAGAAGTTTTCTCCTGACCATTCAAATATACACCACTGGTGTGATCCTGCCCTTTATCCTCTCTCCCCCCACCCTCTCCCTGCCCTTCCCTCCCTCTCCCCTTTCCCCATCATCCTGTGCAATAAATGGGTTGTAACCTTCACTATAAAGATATACATTTGCCTCATATTAGGGATGTATACATTGGATACTTTTTCTTCCATTCTAGAGATACTTTGCTAAGGAGAACCTGATCCAGCTCCATCCATGTAACTATGAAAGAAGAAAAGTCACCATCTTTCTTTAAGGCTGCATAAAATTCCATGGTATACATGTACCACAGTTTATTAATCCATTCGTGTGTCAATGGGCACTTGGGCTTCTTCCATGACTTAGCAATTATGAATTGGACTGCAATAAACAATCTGGTACAGATATCTTTGTTGTAATGTGTTTTTTGGTCATCTGGGTATATACCCAGTAGAGGAATTATAGGGTCAAATGGCAAGTCTATTTTTAGATCTCTGAGTATTCTCCAAACATCTTTCCAAAACGGGTG
>CAUYRH010002566.1:0-17384 GCA_963574655.1 Perodicticus potto
CTTGCTCATTAGAGTATTTTCCCAGTTTTCCTTTCATTTATTTTCAACAAGATGCTTGTAATTTTTTCCATTGTATCACTGTAGCCAATACACATTAAATGCCAACATTTTATTGTCTAGCCCTCCATTCGAATAAATGTCCGATTTTTTTTTTTTGAGACAGAGCCTCAAGCTGTCACTCTGGATAGAGTGCTGTGGCATCACAGCTCACAGCAACCTTCAATTTCTGGGCTCAAGCGAGTCTCCTGCCTCTGCCTCCAAAGTAGCTGGGACTACAGGCATCTGCCACAACGCCCGGCCATTTTTTGGTTGCAGCTGTCATTGTTTGGCGGGCCTGGGCTGGATTTGAACCCGCCAGCTCAGGTGTATGTGGCTGGCGCCTTAGCTGCTTGAGCCACAGGTGCCAAGTCGAATGTCAGACTTTTTTGATCAAGTGCCCCATTAGTAAAAAAAAAAAAAAAAAGGTTTTAAGTACATACTGCCAATGTATGTACTAAAATATTACAGAGGCTTATCTTTGTGTTCTGGGTGTTTCATTTTTAGTGATGCTGCTAATTATACAGCTTAATATCATCTGTAGAAGTTAGAATATTCATGGCTAAAGTGACAGAAAAGTACTCTTACTGCATTTTCCAAAAAAGAGGGATGTATAATCTTATATAAAAGGACTTCTATGGCTCAGCGCCTGTGGCTCAAGCGGCTAAGGCGTCAGCCACATAAACCTGAGCTGGCAGGTTCGAATCCAGCCCAGGCCCACCAAACAACAATGACGGCTGCAACCAAAAAAAAAAAAATATACTCGGGCATTGTGGTGGGTGCCTGAGGTCCCAGCTATTTGGGAGGCAGAGGCAGGAGACTCGCTTGAGCCCAGGAGTTGGAGGTTGCAGTGTGCTGTGATGCCATAGCACTCTACTGAGGGCAACAGCTTGAGGCTCTGTCTCAAAAAAAAAAAAAAAAAGCCTTCTGGAAGTAGGGCATTTTTAAGATGCTTAATTTAGAAGCTTAAATATGTCATCCAGGATCCAGGTTCTTTCCACTTTTTGCTCCACCATTCTCAGTGCACTTTACTTCATCCTTGGGCGTGTCACATCATGGGGACAAGATGACCACTGTAGCTATGAGCATCATGCCCTCAAGCAACAAGGTTGAGAGACAGTAAAGTCCCTTTACCTACCATATAACTCTTTTCATAGTAGGTAAAAACCTTTTCTTCAAAGCTCTCCAGCTATACCAAACTATTTGCATTTGCCCGAATGAGCTGCTCTCTTCAACCTTCTATCTTTGCACATACTATTCTCTTGTGATCATTAATTTTATCTGTCAACTTGACTGGGCCATGAAATGCCCAGATATTTGGTTAAACATTATTCTAGATAATTCTATGAGGATGTTTTTGTACAAGTTTAACAGTTAAATTGATAGGTTGAGTAAAGCAGATTGTCTTTGCTAATGTCAGTGGGCTTCATGCAATCAGTTAAAGGCCTCAATAGAACAAAAAATGCTGATTCTCCTTCCCAAATAAGGGAAAATTTCTCTCATCTGGTTGCTTTCAAACTGGAATATTGGTTTTTTTCTCCTGCCTTCAGACTTGAGCTGAATAGGTTCTTCCTAGGTCTGGAGCCTTCAGACTGGAACTCCATCATTGATTTATCCTGGGTATCCAGTTGCCAACTGCAGATTTTGGGACTTGTCAGGTTCCATAATTATGTAGTTCCTCATAATAAGTTTCTTGCAATAAATTAATAAATTCTTCTAATAAATTTCTTTATATTTAAATCTCCTAGTGGTTAATCATTATACCTCAAAAATTCACTGTCTTCATATGCGTGCCTTTTACATACCAACATTATGTCTGTTTTATATAACTGTGACTACTGATTGCCTTTTCTGTCTTTCCAGTCCAGAATGTAAGCTCCCTGTGGGGATCATGTAGTCTTCTCAGTCCCTGGTACTGAGGATTATGCCTGTTGCTATAGTAAGTGATCAATAAATACTTGCTCAATGTATATAAATGGAGTTTAAATATTAATCCAGTAAAATTTCAAAAGAGTTAGTTGCCCACACCCCCCTCAAAAACTACAAACCTGAAACCAGTCAATGGTACAGCAATTGATGAGGGATGGAAACTGTCTCAAGCGATTTCGAAAGGCATCTCCAATGGGGCTAAAGGCCACTACAACATGAAGATTATCTTTACAGCGATTCACAAAGAAAGCAAACAGGGCTAAGGGACTGAGTTCACCATGTTTATTGCCAGCCTGAGCTACTGGGCGGACACCCTAGGGAATATCAGAAAATATTAATAAAAACAATGTAAATAAAAATAGATGAGCTGATAATGATATTAGTTGATACTAGAATACAAAGAAGTTTTATTACTCCCTATAAATATCTTTTAAATTTTGTTTTTATAACAACAGAAAGGCTTTGACATAGTTTATATTTAGAAAACCTCTTCCAACTCCATAATTCTATAATTTAAACATATTGCCCCAAATTTACCCTACAAAGATAATCATGAAAGTTCTTTAAGATATGTGTACAGGACTATAATTCGACCTTATTTTTATGAGAAAAAAAATGGAAGCAACTAAAGTGCCCATCAGTAAAGAACTACTTAAAAATGTAAAACATTCATATATTACAATTTTGTGTAACTGTTAAAAATAATTTATGTATGTGGTATGGGCAGATCAGCAAAATAAAATACATGAAAACAAAACAAGTTGTGTAATAGTATGTAGATCCTCTTTGTTAAATTAAAAAAATAGATGTATATGAAACATGCAAATATAAAAAAGGAATACTGAATCAATGGAAAAGTTTAGTATCAATGGCAAGGTGATGGAGAGAAAAGATAGATAATCACTAAAGCAAGCCGGAAAGTCTAGCAAAGCTTAGGAAATCTCATTCCCCAAACGTAACAACTATTCCTTTGATGGCAGTAGAGGATGTATTTTTTCTATGAATCACTATCAGTCAGCAGTGTTGCCACATTCCTATCACATCCCAGATTAAAGCAAAGTACTTACTGAATTTTTGTTCTTTTTACCTTCCCCACCACAGGCCATGAACTGGTACCACACCATTTATTGGGGATTTTCTAAGTGTATGACACCACATAAGTGCTTGATTTTGTTTGATTCTCAGACCTCACAACAATCCTATGTAGGAAGAACAATTATTTGTGCTCCCATTCCACAGAACAAAAAAGTAGAGTCCCTGAAGTACCAGGGTGAGTGCATTTCACTCCTGATGCTATCACTAGAGGTTGAGAATTATAAGAGTATTGTTATTTTGTGGGTAAAAGTAGTTATGGTGATGAGAAAGGGGGAATTACTAGCAGAGATCCTGCATGGAAAGGTCTCAGAAAAGTGTCTCAGAAAAGGGTCTCAGAAGTATGAGACAGCTGACAGTAGTGAGCATTTCAAAAATGTATTTTTTAAATTAAATCACAAAGCCTGACTTTCAGATATGTCAGAACTATAAAACAAGCAGTTTTAAGACTTGAAAAACTTACTAACCAGTGGTAAGGCTAATCAAGTAGCATTACAGTCATGTTTTTTTATATCAATGTAACCTTAAGAGATGATTTTAAAATCTCTAAACCCTCATAAAACATGATAAATAACATGAAATGGTTGAAAAAAACTACCATCATTATGTATATAGAAATTATAAAATAAAAATTCTGTCTTATAACTGCAGCAACTTAAAATTCACCAAAAATCATGTGTTAAACTAATATACTTAAAATTTTTAATTATAAAAATCATCTGTACAAATTATATTTATACTGTAGAACAGAGAAAATGTTTCAAGATAAAATTCCTGTGCTGAGGCCAGCACTCCCCTAAAAGCATTTACCTCCATCACTTCTTGTTTTTCATCTGCTGCAAAAATGTTGGGCACTTCTCCAGTATTTAGTACATTGTCAATATCCTCTAGAAAAGCTTCTTCTTTAATCTGAGTGTCTGTGATTAGAAAGACTGTCTTCTGGCCCTTCATGCCCGCATTCCTTAACAGAGACTTAAAATAAAAATATACTTATAAGCAGAATATGGTGGACACTTGTTGGTTTTGCTTTCCCTCCTATTACACTTCTTTTGGTGACACAACACTGCTTTTAGGGTATTACCTCTCCCCACTTCTTGTGGGGCTGTCTGCCTGGGAAGGAGATCCAAACTGGTCAGAGTTTCCCCAAACCCTTTATTCAGAGGAAGATGTGATTTAAGTAGACCCCAATTATAGTCTTATTTCATGGACTGAGATGGACTTGAAAACAGAAAGAATCCTTGTCATTCTGAGATGTAGTACTTAAGGCCAGCAATCTAAACTACTTATGTCCTCATGGAACAAGCCTGCTGAAAAAGAAAGCCAAATGGAGGAGAGTAATAACAAGAAATAGAATGAGTAATTACTGAGGACATAATCTGAGCCCCTAAAGTCAGCTATGTCAAAAGCCTATCTACCTATGGAGACGTTAGATACTTTCATCTTATAAGCCAGTAACTCCTTCTTTTGCTTAAACTAGTTTGAGCTGGGTGTTTTGAATCAAGATCAACTAACATTTTCTACTAATACAAAGTCATAGGCTCAGTAGTGTGTTAGAACCGACTTATATAAACTTGTTATAAATGAATGTTAAAATTTCAGGAACTTTTGGCAGGTTATTAAACAAAGCCAAGATTCAAAATTAAATTATATAAACTTACAAGTATATAAAAACATAGCCATATTAAAAAGAAAGGTAATAAATTTATAAATCTGTCATGTCCTATTGTATTATATTTACTATTGCGTATGGTTTAGAAATCATTTAAATCTATTGAATCTATAGTATATTCAGTAGTACAGTACAATACCATGTAAGCATGTTCCACACACATCTCTTTCCAACTGTTTTCAGTGACATCATGTTGGTAGTTTCAAATCATCCCTGGTGAGAATTTTTAAACCATAAACTTTGGGAAATACTACAAATCAGAGATCTCCCCAACCCCTAACCCTGGAAAGTGAGTCATTAAATATCTGTCAACATAAAACTAGATATAGTTCACAATGAAAATAGTGTTACACCTTCTGCAAGTTATTTTTGAAAATAAATTTCTACCCCTATTGCAAAATCATATATTTTAAATAATTAAATATGAACTATAATTAATGTTTTCATGCTATAAAATAAGTGGTGAATTTTTATAAAACTATACCGTTTTCCTGTTAAAGTCATCTTTCAATATATAGGCTATTAGGACGTTTTGTTCTTAGAAATAATTTTCTACCATTAAAACTAGGGAACCTAGTTTTATAAGAAGTATTATATCTAATCATATTATTAATCTTATATCAGAATAGGTAGAAAAATACAATATAAACAAACATATTTAACTTATTGCCATGTACCTCACTGTATTTAAAAGTCAGTGAGGGAAACTAGCATGAGAGGCTGGAGGACTGGCTTTCTTTGATCTAGACACTTGCTACCCTTCACCTCCCCATCCTCTGCAACTCAGTAAGCAGTCTGAGCTCCATCTGAATGCAAGTGGTGGCCCCTCCCCCACCAATTATAACTGTGAGAGCAGGATGAGCCAAGAAGTGTCTGAATAGCCACTTATCACTGTCAGGCATGCACTTCAGGCTGAGGTATCCACAGAGAAGGGAGCCCACACCTCTTAACTTGAGGACTTGTGGTGGAACAGGAGTGCACAATTTGGGAATTCCCTGCTCATCGGTGTTTTACATGATCCCACGCCAGCAGCTCAGATAAGCACGCTGGTCCTAGCACTCCCCAGACTCAAGAAGGAAAGAGGGGGATGCAGGGGAGAGGTCTGAGAGCTCTTGGGTAGCAAGGAAATCCATGTGGACATATCCAATGGGAGAGCGGGGTGGGTGCTAAGGAATTGGGCCCTTCCCCTCACAGGGAGAACCATCACATTGGATAAGGGTACCATATTTGGAGAGGAATAGCTTAGCCCCTGGTTCCATGGCAACCAAATGCCTCAAAACTCAGGCATGCCAGCTAACTGGGTGCTATGGCACCTCTCCCCAACTCATTATAGCAGGGAGAGAAGTTTGAGCCAAGAAGTTTACAAGAGGCCATTTCTTTCTGGCAGGCATAAGCGCCAGGCTGAGGTCTCCATAAATAGTGGGGTCCATATCTCTGTCTATGAGGACTTATAGTGAAACAGAGTACATAATCTGGGAAGTTTCCCACCCATACTCACTGGCATTTTGTGGAGATATACTCTAGTGGGTTAGACACATAGCTCTGGAGTAGGTTTGAGAACTGGACTTGGATGGTGAGGGAGGCCACATGGACTGAACTGATGCAAGTGTGCTGTAGGGGTCTAAAGAGAAGCAATTTGGGAGAATGCCAACCAACGCCTCCCCACAGAAAAACTAGATACGGTGAAAAGATCCCAGTCCACAGCCCTAACATTGAATGAACATTTAAGACCCTCCCCTGTGAATAGCCTTTCTAGTTTAGAGAGTTGTCCTGACTCTCCTACCAGCAGCTCACTCAGATGGCTGGAAAAGCAACTTCTGAGCCCCACTGAGGCTTTGAAAAGCCTTTCAGACTCCCTCAACCTAGTCACAAACTGCTTTGCTGGAACTGTAGATGCCTGCCACAATACTTGGTTAATTTTTCTATTTTAAGTAGAGATGGTGTCTTGTTCTTGCTCAGGCTGGTCTCGAACTCCTGAGATCAGGTGAGTCACCCACCTTGGCCTCCTAGAGTGCTAGGATTATAGGTGGGAGCCCCCACACCCAGTCTCAAGATACAAAATTCTAGACTGGCCATTATTCTGTTTAGGAAAACTGAGGATGGGGCCCCACTTCCTTCTAGCTTATAAGGTCTCAATTGAGAAGTCTGCAGTTAGTCTGATAGATTTTCCTTTGTAAGTTACCTAATGTTTTTGCCTTATGGTTTGCAGGAGTTTCTCCTTTGTGTTAACTTTGCAATGAGCCCAATTCATAAAGCAAACCATACTAGATCTAAACAGAATGATAAATAGGAGCACCATAATTGCTGGGGATTTCAACACTCCATTGACAGAACTGGACAGATCCTCCAAGAAGAAAATAAATAAAAAAAAACACTGGACTTAAATGGAACTCTAGACAAAATGGGCCTAATAGACATTTAGAGAACACTCTACCCCCAAACTCCTGAATATGTATACATTCTTCTTATCACTACATGGAACATTTTCTAAGATTGATCACATCATAAAATATGTTTCAAAAAAGGGCGGTGCCTGTGGCTCAAAAGAGTAGGGTGCTGGCCCCATATACCGGAGGTGATGGGTTCAAACCCAGCCCCAGCCAAAAACTGCAAAGCAAAAAAAAAAAGTCTCAAAAATAAAAAAAATAGAATTATACCATGTATCTTCTTAGACTACAGTAGCCTAAAATTAGAAATCAACTCCAATAGAACCATTCAGTTCTACACAGTCAAGGAAATCAAACAACCTACTGCTGAAAAATTATTAGACCAAGTAAGAAGTTAAGATGGAAATCAGAAGAGTCCTCAAACTTAATGACAAAGGGGACACAAGTTATCAAAGATCTACGGGATTCAGCAAAAGCAGTTTGAAGGAGAAAATTCATAGCTATTAATGTCTACATCAAAAAGACAGAGAGATCACAATTAGCAATCTAATGAAGCACCGCAAGGAACTAGAAAAGGAAGAGGAATCCAAACCCAAGCCCAGTAGAAGAAAAAAAAATAACTGAAGTCAGAGCCGAACTAAATGAAACCAAAACAACAACAAAAAATAATATAGAAGTTTAATGAAACAAACAGTTGGCTCTTTGAAAAAAAAAATTGATAGGTCTTTTGCTAGATTGACCAGAAATAGAAAACAAAGCACCCAAATAAACTCAAGCAGAAACGAAAAAGGAGGTATTACAGCTGATACCACAGAAATATAAAATACCATCTGTGAATATTATAAAAATTAACACATAAATGTTGAGAAAATGGACAGCCTCCCAAGGTTTAAACAGGAAGAAATAAAATTCATGAACAGATGAATAATGATCAATGAAATTAAAGCAGCCATAAAAAAATTTCCAACAAAAAAATGCCCTGAACCAGAAGGTTGGTTTCATAGCCAAATTTTATCAGACTTACAAAGAATTGGTATTTATACTGGAGAAATTATTTTATAACATCTAAAAGGAAATAATCCATCCCATCTCGTTCTACAAAACCAATATCACCTTGATAGTAAAGCCAGGAAAAGACACATCAAAAAAAGAAAACTTCAGACCAATATCTCTTATGAAAACAGATGCAAAAATCCTCAAAAAATTCTAGCAAACCAAATTCAGCACCACATGAAAAAAATAATCCACCATGGCTAGGTATGGTGGCTCACACCTGTAATCCTAGCACTCTGGGAGGCTGAGGAGGGTGGATTGCCTGAGTTCACAGGTTTAAGACCAGCCTGAGTAATTGCGAGACCTTGGTCTAAAAAATAGCGGGCATTTGGCAGATGCCTGTAGTCTAAGCTACTTGGGAGGTTGAACAAGAGAATTGCTTGAGTCCAAGAGTTTGAGGATGCTGTGAACTATGACCTCATGGCACTCTACTGAGGGCAACAAAGTGAGACACTGTCTCAAAAAAACCAAAAAAAAATCCACCATGACCAAGAGTACTTTATTCCAGGGATGCAAGAATGGTTCAACATACATAAATTCGTACATGTGATTTACCACATAAATAGAAGCAAAAACAGATCATATGATCATCTCACTAGATGCAGAAAAAACATTTGAAAAATCAGCACCTTTATGATAAAAACTCTGAACAAAATAGATGTAGATGGAATACATCTTAAAATTATAAAAGCCATATATGACAAATCCACAGCCAGCATCACACTGAATGGCATGAAATCATATTATTCTGGAAGAAAATGTTGAAAAAATTCTTCTAGATATCAGCCTAGGTAAATAATTTATGAAGAAGACCCCAATGGAATCACAGCAATGATTAAAATAAATGGGCCTTGATTAAATTAAAAATAAAGCCCATGAACAGCCACAGAAACAATCCATAGAGTAAATAGACAACCTACAGAATGGGAGAAAATATTCACATGCTATACATCTCATGAAGGGCTAATAAGTGGATTCTACAAAGAATAACCTACAAAATGGGAGAAAATATTCATCTGCTATACATCCAAAAAAGCACTAATTGGAAGACTCTACAAATAACTCAATTGAGCAAATTAGCAAGAAAAATCAAACAACCCTAAGTTGAGAAAAGACACTCAACAGAACCTTTTCCAAAGATTATAGACTAATTGCATAAACATGTGAAAAAATGCTCAGTGTTGCTAATCATCAGGGAAATGCAAATCAAAACCACAGTGAAATATCACTTAATCTCAGAGAGAATGGCCTTTATCAAAAAGTCCCCAAACAACTGATGCTGGTATGGATGCAGAGAGAAAGGAACACTGTTGTTGGTGGGACTGCAAACTAATGCAACCTCTATGGAAAATAGTATGGGGATTACTCAAAGAACCAAAAGTAGACCTACCATTTGAAGCAGTGTTCTAACTACTGAGTATTTACCCCAAAGAAAAAAAGCCATTTTATCAAAAAGCCTCCTGCACTCAAATATCTATTACAGCACAAGTCCCACTTAGCCAAAAGACTGAGAAGTGATGCAGCACAATTCACAATCACAAAGATGTGAAATCAACCAAGTGTCCATCAATTTATGAGCAGATCAATAAAAAGTGGTATGTATACCATGGAGTACTACTCAGCCTTAAAAACATGAAATAGTACCTTTTACAATAATCTGGATGTAACTGGAGACAATTCTCCTTAAGTGAAGTATGTCAAGAATGGTAAAACAAATGCCGTATGTTAAATTGAAAGTAACAGGTAAACACTCATGTGCACAGGTGGAAATAAAATTCAATGGAAATCAAGCAGATGGGGTGAGAAGGGGATGAGTGAAATCATATCTAATGGATACAATGTACACTCTGCAGGTATTTGGTTGATGGGCATACTTATAACTTTGACTCAAACAGTACAAAAGCAATTCATGTAACCAAAACATTTGTACCCCCATAATATTCTGAATTTTAAAAAAAGAAGATGAAAAAGGAGGTGAGTGCCTGATTGTTTACACCAGCAGAGACTGCAATTCCACAGGCACCAGGGGGAGGAAGAAATTAAGGACAGAGGAATATAATAGAAACTAACAGCTCCAGAGAAGAACCAGGAAATTAAGACAATTCAGAACGTTTATACATTCCATAACAAAAACATATATACAACCTCAAAGGAGACCCATTCTCAGAAAAGTTCTGAGAGGTCCCAGATCCTCTAGCCAGGTTGCTTAGTGAAGGTCTTTCCCAGCATGTGATCAGTCATAAAGACTGTGGGAGGTGGATATCTTTCAAATAGTTAAATCTCAACAAAAGGTCACAAGGAATGCAAAAAAATAGGGAAAACATGGCCCAATCAAAGAAACAAAATGAAGCTTCAGAAACCAATCATAAGGAAATGCAGATCCCAAAAGAAAATGAATTTAAAACTCACCAACAAAGAATTTAAAATAACTACCTTAAAAATGCTTAATAAACTAGAAGAGAATACAGATAGACAAGCTAAATCAGGAAAACAATGCATGAACAAAATGAGAATATTAAGAAAGAGATAGAAACTACAAAATATAACCAAATAGAAATTCTGGAGCTAAAAAATACAGCTACACTGAAAAATTTACTATAGGGGTTCAATATTAGACTTGATCATATAGAATAAAGAATCAGCTAACTTGAAAGCAAATCATTTGAAATCACTGAGCCAAAAAAGCAAAAATTGAAAAAAGAGTTTAAAAAGTGAAGTTAGCCTAAGAAACTTATGGGACATCATAAAGTGGATCAATATATGCATTATGGGAATCCCGAAATGATGAAAGAGAGAAAGAGAAAGAGAGGAAGGGACAGAGAGCTTCTCTGAAGAAATAATGGCTAAAAACTCCCCAAATCTGAGGGAAGAAATGGACATAAAAATTTAGAAGCTCAATGAATTTCAACTAGGATGAGCTCAAAAAGACCCACATTGAAAACCATTATAATAGAACTGTCAAAAATCAAAGACAAAAAGAAAATCTTGAAAGTAGTAAGAAAAAAGCAAATTACTATGTACAAGGAGATTCAATAAGATTATCAGTGAATTTTTCAGTAGAAACCTTAGAGACCAAAAGGAAGTATGGTGATACAGTCAAAGTGCTGAAATTAAAAAAACAAAACAAAACAAAAAAACTTTCTCAACCAAGAATACTGTATTTGGCAAAACTCTCCTTCAGAAATGAAGGTGGAATTAATACCTTTCCAGATAAACACTAACAGAGTTCATTTCCACTAGATCTATCCTACAAAATGTATAAAATAGTCCTTCAAGTTGAAACAAAAGTCATTAGACACCAACATGAAGCCATATAAAAGTACTTGTATAAAGCTCTCCAGTAAAGTTTAAAAAAATATGTGAACAAATAGAGAATCTTGTATTACTATAATTTTGGAGCAAAAATCTACTTTTTAATAATGAAAGATAAAAGCATACACACAAAAAATGCTATTGTGTAAATCTATGTTAATCAGTATAAAGATAAAATTTGTGATGTCAATAACATGAAGTGTGGGAAGAAGGGCAACAGTAAGGTGTAAAATTTCTGTATGTAATGGAAGTAAGGTTGTTATCAGTTTAAAATAGATTGCTATAACTTTAAGTTGTTTAATGTCATAGCAATTGTAACTACAAAGAAAATATAGCATACACAGAAAAAATAAGGAAGAAATCAAAGCATGCCACTGTACATAAAAATCAACAAAACACAAAGCAGTAAAAGAGAAAATAAGAACCAAAGAAGCCATCAGGTGTTTAGCTCAAACCTGTAATCCTAGCATTTTTGGAGGCCAAGGCAGTAGAATTGCTTGAGACCAGCTTGAGCAAGAGGGAGATCCTTACTCTACAAAAAATACAAAAATTAGTTTGCAGTCCAACAGTGTATATGTATTCCTTTCTCTTGCATCCAACAGTTTGGAAAGTAGTATAGAGATGTACAGAGATAACTCAAGTAAATCTATCAATTGATCTAGCAATCCCTCATACTTAGTATTTACCCAAAGGGGAAAAAAAGTCATTCCATAAAAAAGACATTTGCATTCAAATGTTTATAGCAGCACAATCCACCATTGCAAAGATGTGGAAAAAATCCAAGTGCCCATCAATACACGAGTGGATTAATAAAATGTGATCTATCTATCTATACACACATGCACACACGCAGAGCATATAAAAATGGTAAATTAATACCTTTTGTAACAACTTGGATGGAACTAAAACCATCCTCCTAAGTGAAGTATCACAAGAATGGAAAAACAAATACCATATGTGCTCACTTTCAAAATGGAACTAAATTATCAACATACATGCACATATATTGCATTAAAATTCAACAGAATTCAAGCAGGTAGAAGCCGAGAGGAAGGAACAGGTAAATTCATACCTAATGGGCACAATGCACACTATCTGGGGGCTAGACACAGTTTACCTTAACATAAACTGTACAGAAGTAATGCATGTAACCAAAACATTTATATCCCTGTAACATTCTGAAATTTTAAAAAATCATCATTAAAAAGGAAATACAAAAATTAGCCAGGTATGGTGGCATGTGCCTATAGTCCCAGCTACTACAGAGGCTGAGGAAGAAGGATTGCTTGAGTTTAGGAGTTGTAGGTTGCTTGGGTCATAATGACAACACTGCACTTTAGCCTAGATGACACAGTGAGACCTTGTATTTAAAAAAAGAAAGAGGAACAAAAGAAGCAACAAAACACAGAAAACAAGTATCAAAACAGCAATAACAAATCCTTCCCTATCAGTAGTTACTTTAAGTGCAAATGAATTAAATTCTTCAATTAAAAGTATAGAGTGGGGATCAAGGTAAGATGGCTGACCTGAGCCAGTTTTCCACAGAGGCTCCCGTCCAGAAGGAGAGTTAAAGGACAGAAGTTTAGCAAGTAAGATGATGGTTTGGAGCTGAGCCAAGAGAGAAGGTTGAAGAACACACATCAACCCTGCTGAGGTGAGCTACAACCCCAAGGATACAAACAAAATGTACAAAATCCATTGCCAAGTGGACGGGAGTCCCCGCCCCTATGAGAACGGCTCACATTATACTGTCTATAAACAAGCGAGCAGAGTTCAAATGTCCTCCCATTTTATCCCATGGGAGAGACCCTCTAAAAAACGGACCTCTAATTCTGCAATTCTGAACTCCCAGCACTCCCCTCCACTCTAACCTCGAGATCTGGAAGCCTGTCCCCCATGGAGTCCAGATTCTTGGACATTTTCTCAACAGGTATGGACAGGGCATGGGCTGTTGCTGGTCTGTGCTGATTCTGTGGCACAGGAGTAAGGAGAGGATGGTGAATTGAGGGAACCATATGGAAGAGGGAGAGGCAGTGCCCTGTGGCACAGAGCATCAGTGCCAATGGCGGGAACAATAGGGCTCACACTCCTGGAGATATTCCTGAGAGACACTCCCTGTCTCTCTGGGCAACCAGAGGAAGCTGGGCATCTTCTCCAGTGGCAGCCACTGGAACAGATCTAGGTTGGAAACACAGGCCCTGTGAGTAAAGGGTATGCCTGAGGCAGTACTGGCCTGGGTGGAACGCAGAGACAGCAGAGTCCCAGGGCAGGGCTGACCCAGAGAACTGCTTTACTGAGCCTAAGATGCACTCGACCCTCTGGGGGTCATAGCTGAGACAAAGGTGGTTAGGCAGAGGCTGGAACTGACAGCGGAGTGTGAGCTCAAACTGCGCCCATCCCAACACAGACTGCAGCCAAGACCAGCAGCAGCACAGACCAGGCTGAGTCGCAGTTTCTGTGAACTCAAACAGCGTCTGATCTGCAGGGGAATATAGCCAGGACAGAAACAAATTCTGTGGAATTGCTCTGTTCTGTCAGCAACATCAATCAGGGGCAGGGCTGGAACTGAGTGAACTGCCCCAGTCTCCATTAAGCACCCGAAGTTGTCAGGCCTCACCTCCCCCTGCTGGATAGTGGCAGAGAGCAGAAGCCTGGCTGAGGAGACAGATCTCCCTGTGACTCAGGCAGGCACAAACCTGGGAGCATCTGCTCATTGGAGGGAAGTAGGTCACAGACCAGCGGGGTTACCAGTGACTGGGTGTGACACAGGTGCAAGGTGGAAAAGGAGGCATCAACCTTCCCAGACTAATTCATTTGCTGGGTGGGTCCTTCTGACCTCACAGAGCACTGGAGCGAGTCATACTTGAGCTGCCAGCAGATCCCCACTATCTAGTTGCCAGAGACCTTTTGAACTCTCCCACCTGAGACTGGTGCTGACTGGGACAATTGATTTGGACCTTTTGAACTGGGCCAATCACCCAAGAACTATCTAAATTGGTACCCTGGGTGTGTGGTTGTGGGAAGGTTTGATTTTCCTTTTCCAATTGTTGCCTGTGAGGAGCAGGGTGACTTAATTGCTGGTATTTATCCATAGCTGAGACTTCAACCCAGAGTAACTGATTCACTAGGGTACGACAGAGACCAGCTAAAAAACAAGACAGAGCCACTTAGCCCCACCACACCAAACAAGTCCCCAGTTTCTCAGGCCATAGCACTGCATGGGTCCTTGGCAAAGCTCTAGGGGAAAAGGTACAGACACCACTCCCAGCTTTTGGGCACAGGACTGGTTAATCACTACTCCAGGAGCCCCTCCAACCCAACTTCACCTTATCTGCTCATCTAGCCAAACGGTATAAAATAATCATGGGGAAGAATCAGTGGAAAACTCCGGTAACATGAATAGCCAGAATAGAACAACCCCCCAAGGAAGGATATGGCGGACACAACTGAAGATCCCATTCATAAACAGATGGCTGAGATGTCAGAAATAGAATTCAGAGTTTGGATTGCAAATAAGATTAATAGAATAGAGGTAAAGTTGGGATTAGAAATTCAAGGAGCATTTCAAAAGTTGTCTCAAGAATTTAACAAATTCAAAGACAAAATCACCAAAGAATTTGACACATTGAGACACAAATTTGCAGCCCTCAAAGATCTGAGAAATACAGTAGAACCCCTCAGTAACAGAATGGAGCAAGCAGAAGAAAGGATTTCTGACATTGAAGACAAAGTTTTTGAATGCTCCCAAACTCTCAAAGAGGAAGAGAAATGGAGAGTAAAAATGGATCATTCTCTCAGAAAGCTCTGGGATAAGTTGAAGAAAACTAATATTTGCCTTATAGGAATCCAAAGACAAAGTTGCTTCACAAAGCACAGAGGCTCATCTTCATGAGATTATGAAAGAGAACTATCCAGACGTGCCAAGAGATTCTGAAATTCAGAAAGCAGACTGTTTCAGAACCCGAGCACAACTCAACCTAAGTAAGACATCCCCCAGGCACATCATAATTAATTTCACTAAAGTTAATATGAAGGAGAAAATTCTGAAAGCAGCCAGACATAAGAAAACCATAACCTACAAGGGGAAGAATATTAGAATGACTGCAGATCTCTCTGCTGAAACCTTTCAAGCTAGAAGAGGGTGGTCATTGACTTTTAACCTCCTAAAACAAAATAACTTTTTAATTTTTTTTTTTTTTTGAGACAGAGCCTCAAGCTGTCACCCTGGATAGAGTGCCATGGCATCACAGCTCACAGCAACCTCCAATTCCTGGGCTCAAGCGAGTCTCTTGCCTCCGCCTCCCAAGTAGCTGGGACTGCAGGCACCCGCCACAACGCCCGGCCATTGACAAAATAACTTTCAACCCAGGATCCTATATACAGCTAAACTGAGTTTCATTTATGATGGAGAAATTAAATACTTTAATGACATTCACATGTTGAAGAAATTTGCCATAACTAAACCAGCTCTCCAGGATATTCTCAGACTTATCGTCCATAATGACCAGTGCATACCTCCACCACAAAAGGAAACTCACTTAGAAACTTTTGATCAAATTCCAACTTCCACAGTGGCAAAAGGATTAAAAATGTCCACTGGAATTTCAAAAAAATTGATACCCAAAATTCTACCAGGCTTATCAATATTCTCAATTAATGTGAATGGCTTAAACTGTCCTCTAAAGAGGCACAGGTTGGCTGACTGGATATAAAAACTCAGGCCGGATATCTTCTGCATACAAGAATCTCATCTTATCTTAAAAGATAAATATAGATTCAGGGTGAAGGGATGGTTATCTATATTCCAGGCAAATGGAAAGCAGAAAAAAGCAGGTGTTGCAATTTTATTCGCAGATAGAATAGGCTTTAAACCAACAAAAGTAAAGAAAGATAAGGATGGTTACTTCATATTTGTTAAGGGTAATATTCAATATGATGAGATTTCAATTATTAATATTTATGCACCCAACCAGAATGTGCCTCAATTTATAAGACAGACTCTAACAGACAGGAGAAACTTGATTTCCTCCAGCTCCATAATAGTCAGAGATTTTAACACAACTTTGGCAAGGTTGGATAGATCCTCCAATAAGAAGCTAAGCAAAGAAATTTTAGACTTAAACTTAACCATTCAATATCTGGATCTAACAGACATCTACAGAACATTTCATCCTAATAAAATTGAATACACATTCTTCTCATCACCCCATGGAACATACTCCAAAATCGATCACATCTCAGGTCACATGTCTAACCTTAGAAAATTTAAAAGAATAGAAATTATCCCTTGCATCATCTTGGATCATCATGGAATAAAAGTTGAACTCAGTAAAAACAGGAATCTGCATACTCATACAAAATCATGGAAGCTATATAACCTTATGCTGAATGATAGCTGGGTCATACACAAGATTAAGAAGGAAATTACCAAATTTTTGGAACAAAATGATAATGAAGACACAAATTATCAGAACCTCTGGGATACTGCAAAGGCAGTCCTAAGAGGGAAATTTATAGCACTGCAAGCCTTCCTCAAGAAAATGGAAAGAGAGGAAGTTAACAACTTAATAGGACATCTCAAGCAACTGGAAAAGGAAGAACATTCCAATCCCAAACCCAGCAGAAGAAAAGAAATAACCAAAATTAGAGCAGATTTAAATGAATTTGAAAACAAAAGGATTATACAACAGATCAAGAAATCAAAAAGTTGGTTTTTTGAAAAGGTCAATAAAATAGATAAATCTTTGGCTAACCCAACCAGGAAAAAAAGAGTCAAATCTCTAATTTCATCAATCAGAAATGGTAAAGACAAAATAACAACAGACACCTCAGAAATTCAAAAAATCCTTAATGAATATTACAAGAAAATTTATTCTCAGAAATATGAAAATATGAACGAAATTGAC